>JABUQX010087588.1:20000-25306 GCA_015478945.1 Trachelipus rathkii
AAAATTTACAATATGATGTAGCAATAAAACGTAGTCGAGCTTTGGTACATTGTATTATGTTTTATAACAAAGAAACTAAAGTTCTAAAAAATTAGTATTCTGGCTAAATTAGTTTCATTTAATAATTGTTGTTACTCCTATGTAATTGTAGGCAGGTATGTGGAGGTTTTGTTCTATGTTGAAATAATTTACATTCTGGTTAAATTAGTTTCATTTAATAATTTTTACTCCTATGTAATTTAGGCAGGTATTTGAGTTTTTTTCTATGTTGAAATAATTTACATTCTGGTTTATTAATAGAGCGTAGTTGGGTTTTGCTACACCGGTTTATGTGTGTTATAACAAAGAAATCTAAAGTTGTAAAAATTGGCATTAATTTTAGATCAGTTTCATGTAATAACATTGAATCCTAGTTAATTTAGACAAGTGTTTTTGACATCTAATTTGTAAAATTCGTTAAAGCTTATTTTCTTGTGTAATATTAAAGCTTAGTCGAGCATAGGTACATTGTTATATGTGTTATAAGAAAGAAATCTGAAGTTGTAAAAATTAGTATTCATATTAGATCAGTTTTATGTAATAATTTAGAATCTAGGGAATTTTTTATCAGGTGTTTGAGTTATCTACTTTGTAGAATTCTAAAAAAAATACATTCTTGTGTAATTTTAAATCGTTGTCGAACATAGGTACATTGTTATATGTGTTGTGACAAAGATATCTAACGTTGTAAAAATTAGTTTTCATATTAGACCAGTTTCATATAATAATTTGCATTCCTAGGTAATTTTCGCATGTTTTTGAGGTATCTTTTTTGTGGAACTCCAAAAAGCTTACATTCTGGTGTAGCAATAAAACGTAGTCGAGCTTAAGTACATCGTTTTATGTGTTATATCAAAGAAATTTAAAATTTTTAAAAATTAGTATTCAAACTAAATCTGTTTCATATAATAATTTGCAATCCCTGTTAATTTAGGCAACTGTTTGAGTCTACTTTGTAGAACTCTAATTAATTTAGGTTGTGGTTTAATAATAGAGAGTAGTCGGGCTTAGCTACACCGTTATATGTTTTATAACAAATAAATCTAAAGTTTAAATATTAGTATTCATATTAGATCAGTTTCATGCAATAATTTAGACTCTTGGGAAATTTTATTCCTAGGTAATTTAGGCAGGTGTTTGAGGTATCTTCTTTTTAGAATTCTATAAAATTTACATTCTAGTGTACAAATATTCTGAGAACTTTTCACCCAAAGGCAACTGCTGGAAAGCCTGTTTTAAATCTAATTTAGAAAAGCTGTACATTTATCCAAACTGGAAAACATATCTTTTGGTCGCGGCAGTGGGTGCTCTGCAACTTGTAATTCAGGGTTTACAGTCACCTAGTAATATCCATATACTCTAAAATTAACTACATCCATTTTCAACAAAGGAGCCAAAGGCCTTCCCCATTCCTAATATTGAACTCTTTTCCAAGTTCCTTCAGATTTTCATCTATTTATTTCCTGCTCCACTAAAGGCTTAAGTTCAAATTTAATCAATTCTGGGAAAAAATTTAGGAACAACACTTGATTTTAGTAATAGAAAAAGCCATCATATTCTTAACTGTACCTAAAGAACTATTAAATGCATCATTAAATTTGTCCAGTAATTAAAAATTAGTGCACATTACTTTAAAAAAGATTTTTCCAATCCAAAGAAATGGACCTAAGTCAATCTAAACATTGCTTGACAATTACTTCTTTACTATTATAACATCTTTATTTCTTGCATTCACTACTCTCTTACCCAGGTTATGTATAATGTGACTATTTTAATCTTTAGGCACAGAGCTACAAGGAACTATTGTACTAGCTACGCTCTTTGATATATATGAAATATCTGCTGCTGTGTCAACTTGCATATTCACCGAATATTGCTAATATAAATAGTAGCTAGTAAATATTTAGAATTAGTACCTAGAAAATGAAAATGGAAAATAAAATCTTTCGGAATAAACTTCACTTTAAATTTAGTTTTACCCTGACTTTTAAAATGCCAATCTTTCTTACATTTTTTTCAAATTTTCTCAAATACAGAATATTTATTTAATACTTTTGCATTATGATTTACATTATCGAACATAAAACATTTAAAATTTTAATATTTTATAAATTAATCTTTTATTTATGAGGGTTTTAAGATTACACTTCCTATGATTTGCTCCTCCTACTAGTAAATTCCTTACTTCTGAAATATTTAAGTTATAAGTGTTACCTTCTAAACATGATGCTTGTATCTCTGCTAGTTCTATGACAGTTGCTATAGTATGAAATAAATCTAAAGCAAGATTAATTAATCTCGTGTAAAAATTTCCTACGTAAAGGGTAAAAATAATATTTATCAATAACTTGGTCTATAATAGAATCCTCTATATCACTAAGATCACAACTGTCAGTAGTAAGTCTACAACCTGCGCGATGCCACCCTTTTCGATATGAAGGACTAGAGATATTTGCTTTAAACTTGGAATATAATCTATATATGTGATAAACTGATCACATGCGAGTTTTGGTGCCCGTAGGTCCCCCCTAAGGGGTGGTCACCCCCGAGAGCTTAGCCGCTACGCCCTTGTTACGGCATGTGGTATGAATGAAAATTAGGTTTATATGGAGAATTGATAGACCGAAGGGCTATCAATTCGACAAACAGACAAAACCGAGGATTGATAGCCCGAAGGGCTATCAATCCGACAAACAGACAAAACCGAAGGTTTTGTCTATGTTTGTCTGTATTTGTTTGTGTTTGTTTGTATTTGTTTGTGTTTGTTTGTATTTATTATTATTTATTATTAAGTCGAAGAAATTATGATCACGAAGTGATCATAATTTCGAGTTGTGTTGTGGTCCGACTCCGACTCCGACTCTGACCTCTTCCAGTTCCTGCTGAATTTAAACTCCCTTGTTTTAAAGGATACATCTGCCCTCACCTATCTGAGAAATTAGCGTCATTCTGTATTTGTCTGTGTTTATTATTATTATTATTATTATTATTATTATTATTATTATTATTATTATTATTATTATTATTATTATTATTATTATTATTATTATTATTATTATTATTATTTCCACCGTGGTTTCTTCTTCGCATCCAGTTTCTGAGTTCGATATATATCTATATGGGTTAGGTAATAAACAGTCGTATAACAACAATGTTGGGTCTTTATAAGGGTTATCGGGGTCGTAGAGTTCGAATATGATGGTTATAAGACCGTATAGGGTGTCTAGGATCACCCAGAAGGGATCCCACCCCAAACATTAAATATTGATGTAGAAAGCTGAAACTTGATATACAACCTTTTTAGGTTGTATCTTAGGTGTATACGGGGTAAAATGACCGATTTTACCAAATTTGTGGGACCAGCCCCCAAATCTGAAATATTGACCTAGAGTGATGAAACTCGGTATACAACCTTCTGAGGATGTATCTTAGATGACCCTGGGTGTAAAATGACTGTGGGTGCCCCAGACGGGGTACTCACCCCAAAAATCTGAAATATTGACATAGAACGACGAAACTTGATATACAGCCTTTTTAGGTTGTATCTTAGGTGTATACGGGGTAAAATGACCGATTTTACCAAATTTGTGGGACCAGCCCCAAATCTGAAATATTGACCTAGAGTGATGAAACTCGGTATACAACCTTCTGAGGATGTATCTTAGATGACCCTGGGTGTAAAATGACTGTGGGTGCCCCAGACGGGGTACTCACCCCAAAAATCTGAAATATTGACATAGAACAACGAAACTTGATATACAGCCTTTTTAGGTTGTATCTTAGGTGTATACGGGGTAAAATGACCGATTTTACCAAATTTGTGGGACCAGCCCCCAAATCTGAAATATTGACCTAGAGTGATGAAACTCGGTATACAACCTTCTGAGGATGTGTGTCTTAGATGACCCTGGGTGTAAATGACTGGGTGTCCCAGACGGGGTACTCACCCCCAAAATCTGAAATATTGACATAGAAATCTGAAACTTGATATACAGCCTTTTAGGTTGTATCTTAGATGTATCCGGGGTAAATTGACCGATTTGACCAAATTCGGGACCAGCCCCACAAAACTGAAATATTGACCTAGAACGATGAAACTCGGTATACACATACCATATAAGCTACTCACATCATATATGGGTTAAATAGCCGTACACAGCCTAAAGGGGTTCTCTGGGACCCCAAACTTAAAATATTGACCTAGAACGATGAAAATCCTCGGGATATACCTTTCATATCTAGTACCCATCATATATGGGTTAAATATCCGTTCACATCCCAAAGTGGTCACCAGCCCACAAAACTGAAATATTTGGTGTAGAACAACGAAACTTGGTATAAATCTTTTTTTATTTATCCTCGATACAGAAAAAAAAAAAAAAAAAAAAAAAAGTTTTTTAAAAATTAAAATTTTTTAAAAATTTTAAAAAATTTTTAAAAAAATTTAAAAAATTTAAAAATTAAAAAAATTAAAAAAAATAAACATATTTTATTCTTTTTAAGTTTATAACTTAAAAAAATTAATTTTTTTATATAAATCGGGGATAGCCTCTAGAGCCTCTTGAGCCTCTGGAGCCGGATTCTGAGTCTCGCCTCCCCAGCCTCCCCTCAGCCTCCCCCACCTCATGCCCCTCTCCATCTATGATCTTATTGATTCATGTCATGTTTATATAAAGATACCAAGGAAAACTTTCATTTGAAGAATAATTATATGTTTAACAATTACTACACTGTGCCTATGCTTTTTCAGTGATATGAACCCAAATAACTGCTTTTACATACCCTAAACCTGTAAATCAGTAAATCAAACCACACAACCCTCCCCTCCCTACCCCCAATCCTGGATATTTTTTACATTAACATAGAAATATTTAACAAAATTTTATCATAAACCTTGTCTGATTATTATTATACTGATCGATGAATATAAGCTAACGTAACAAAATTTTCACATCAATAAAGCAAACATAGCATCACCTGAACTAAGAATATAATGTTCAACGACAAATCTAACATACCCTACTCATTTTTTCTAACATATCATGGATATTTTCACATTAACATGGTAATATTTAACAAAATTTTATCATAACCTTGTCTGATTATTATACTGACTGATGAATATATGCTAACGTAACAAAGTTTTCACATCAATAAAGTCAACATAGCATCAACTGAACTAGGAATATAATGTACAACGACAAATCTAACATACCCTACTCATACTTTTTCTAACATATCATGGATATTTTCACATTAACATAAGT
>JABUQX010087589.1:5000-10000 GCA_015478945.1 Trachelipus rathkii
TTATTGTGTGAATTATATATAAATCCAAATATAAGAACCTAATTTATATATATCAGATAATAATCTTAAGTATTACTATATATATACAGTATATATATATATATATATATATATATATATATATATATATATATATATATATATATATATATATATATATATATATATATATATATATATATATATATATATATATATATATATATATATATATATATAAAATATATGAAAATTACTCTTTGACCAGCGTAGCTCCTCTGGAGAGCTCTAGGAAGGCGAGTTTTGAGGCCTAATGGGAGAAGATGCTAGTTCTACTGAAAGGGCGAAAACCCTATCTGAGAGTGTTTAACTCTAGGACTGGCATCCAAACCGTTGCGCCGAGAAATGGCTTTCTGGAGTGTTCTAGGGTTGTGAGTTTCGGGCCAGAAGGAGAAGACGCTGGACCAACTGACAGGGCGAAAGCTCTTCCTGGGAGTTGTTATAGATTATATATATATATATATTATTATATACGTAAAAATATATATATATATATATATATATATATATATATATATATATATATGTATATATATATATATATATATATATATATATATATATATATATATATATATATATATATATATATGTATATATATATATATATATATATATATAAGTAGCAATGCAATACTGTGGACAATAAAAAATTATAACCCACACTCTGGGGAGAAGGGTGATTTAAAGACCCGAAAAGTACTAAATCCATCGAGTTAGCAGTGCCCACTTATAAAAATTACATATATATATATATATATATATATATATATATATATATATATATATATATATATATATATATATATATATATATATATATATATATATATATATATATACGATATATATATATATATATATATATATATATATATATATATATATATATATATATATATATATATATCTATATATATATATATATATATATATATATATATATATATATATATATATATATATATATATTATGGTATATATATATATATATATATATATATATATATATATATATATATATATATATATATATATATATATATATATACAGACAATATGTAATTACTATATTAAAACATAAAAGGAACAGTGAAGCACAAAAAGAGTCCCACTTACTCTCCCATATATATATATATAGCTATATATATATATATATATAATATATATATATATATATATATATATATACATATATATATATATATATATATATATAAAAACATATATATAAATAAATATATATACATATAGTGTAAGTTTGTACAGAGAGAGAAAGAGAGAGAGAGAGAGAGAGAGAGAGAGAGAGAGAGAGAGAGAGAGAGAGAGAGAGAGAGAGAGAGAGAGAGAGAGAGAGAGAGAGAGAGAGAGAGAGAGAGAAAGAGAAAGAGAAAGAGAGAGAGAGAGAGAGAGAGAGAGAGAGAGAGAGAGAGAGAGAGAGAGAGAATTATATGCATGAATGTGAACTTTGTTGAGAATGGAATTTAAAGTATTCTTCCTATCTTTTAAATTTTTTATTATTATTCATTTTCATCGTCATAATTTTTGATCTTAAATATTCACTGCACGTAAATTAATTCCTGAATTTGTCTTTTGTTTCGTAAAGGGATTTATTGCGGTAGTGTCAGAGGCGTTGCATTGCACCTTACTCTTTCGTATAAAGGTTGATAGCTATAATTTGTCTTCTCTCTTTTTTACAGATCTTCCTTTGGGATGGGAAAAAGGAGTTACAACAGATGGCCTTATATATTATATTGAGTAAGTAATATATATATATATATAAAATATATATATATATATATATATATATATATATATATATATATATATATATATATATATATATATATATATATATATATATATTAGGTGGGCCGGATATCCGGCAACTATCCGGTATCCGGCCTATCCGGCCAAGTTTTTGACTATCCGGTATCCGGCCGGATAACCGGATAATTACTTTCCTAGTAGGTTCTTCCTCGTTGGGGGAATCTAAAATAATTTGAAAATTATATATATATATATATATATATATATATATATATATATATATATATATATATATATATATATATATATATATATATATATATATATATATATATATATATATATATATATATATATATATATATATATATATATATACTTGTTTAGACTTTCGATGTTGGGTACCAATGTTATATTATTTTATTCATCATTTATGTTTACTGTACAATACATTTTATCTGAAATTTGGTGGCGACACGTTTCATAAATTATATTCATTATAACTTAAGCTTAAGAAAATTTGTATAAAAGTAAAAGAATAAATTGTTGATTTCAAACTTTTATTCATGCATTTAAGCCTTTAAGTTTTTGTTAATTATTACTTATTTACAAAAACTTTAATAAAATACCGAATGCAAAAAATACCGATTTTTCGGTGTTGCTGCCAGAGGTACAAAGATGGCCAAAATTTGTGGACTATAAATTTTTGCATTCCACTGAAATTCCACAATTTTTTTTGGTAGTCCTCTAATTGCGGAATTGCGGAATTAAATTGCGGAATGATATAGGCATTCCGCTAACTGCAATTCCGCAACATTTTTCAAATTATCGCAATCGCAATTACGCAATTTATTTTGGTATTCCGCAATTGCGGAATTGCGGACTTAAATTGCGGAACGCCCACCTCTGATATATATATATATATATATATATATATATATATATTATTTATGTTACTATGTTACAGCGGTGTATCTATATATATATATATATATATATATATGTATATATTATATATATATATATATATATATATATATATATATATATATATATATATATATTATATTATTATATATTATATTAATATATATATATATATATATATATATATATATATATATATATATATATATATATATATATATATATATATATATATATATATATATATATATATATATATATATATATATATATATACAGTGTGTCTCACGAGTTATGTTACAGCGGTGTATCACCGTACGGGATGTTTAAGTATGAAAATGTGTAAGAATATATAAGTTCGAATATTTAATTCATTAAGGAGGATGGGATATGTTACGTTGGTGTCTGCGCACGCGCAATACGAAAACCGCGCACAAACATGCGAGTGTCGAATGGGATGATATATTTTTTTATGGCTTCTGTGAAATGCACATAAAAAATGAGGTGGGCTCTTCCTCTCGACATTATTTGATACGGTTGTTCGTTTCCACGCAATGTACCCATAAACAACTAGACGTCATCCGTAGACATCATGTGCGTACAAAAGCCGAAACGTGTCAATATGAAATAATTAGGTTAAATACAATAGGCATATCCAATAGTATTTAAAAATATCGATACAGCTAACAAAGGAATTAAATTAAAATACCTAATGCATACCCTTTTAGATTACATTGATATGTACTATGTAGCCTAATAAATACGGCCATGTGAATGTGTACAACCAACTAACAGCTATCATATGGAGGTTATGTCATAACCTATGAATTATGCGTAATAAAGTGTAGTGAAACGTATAACTTCAGAGTGGTTTGTTTAGTCAGAGCCATACATTTGAAACATGCCACGTGACCAGTATACGCAGGACGAAAAGCGTGACATGTTGGAGGTGTACATTATGCAAAACAGGAATGCTCGCAGAGCTGCTGCAGAATATGGACAACGTTATCCACATCGACGACCGCCGAGCCACATGGCATTCCATAGAGTTTACAGACGGTTTCAAGGTACCACCTCATCACATACGGGAGGGGGGTCGTGTCCGTACATTCGACATCGAACTGGACGTTCTGCTATACACCCATGAAAATCCAACGTCCTCATTACGGCAGGCTAGTTCGGTCTTGGGAATATCGAAGGAAACCATACGACGGATTCGTGTTGCATACAACATGTATCCATATAGGCCATACAATGTGCATGGTTTGCATCGTGGAGACCAAAAGGGCGGCTGGGATTCCTGGCTGTCATTGATTGCCTTCTAATGGATGTACCGGACTTATTGGAAAATATCTTATGGACCGATGAATCTCGCTTTACCAATAACGGTATGTATAACAGGTGGAACTTCAGACATTGGGCGGAAACAAACCCCCGTCTAACATTCACTAGCCATCACCAGGTCTCATACTCAGTCAACGTTTGGTGTGGTATACACAATAGTAGGATTATCGGGCCTTAGTTCTTCCGAGGGAAATTTGACAGGACAGCGTTACCTCCATTTCCTGCAGACCGTCCTTGTTGAACTCCTGAGTGATATACCTTTAAGAACACAACGAAGAATATATTACTAACATGATGGGTGCCCAGCACATAATGCAGCTATAGTGACGACCTACCTCGACAGAACTTTTCCGGGAAGATGGATCAGAAGATCTGGTCAATTTCCATGGCCTGCGCGTTCACCCGACTTAACACCACTGGACTACTTTCTGTGGGGGTATCTCAAACATACCGTGTACGCTGGGTTTAATGACCCAGTAACCTCGCCCGATGATCTTCGCCGTCAAATAACCAACGCATGTAGGGGAATCAACCCTGCTTCACTGTCATTGGCATGCAATGAAACCTGGCGCCAGAGGGCTGAGGCATGTATTCGCGTGGATGGAGGCGTCTTCGAACATTTGTAAATACTGTATGTACAAGTTGAAACGACCTGACATTCTTCTCCCTTCTTGCATGTTGTGGATAAGATTCATAGGTGTAAATTTGTTATGAAACTATTAACAACTTTATTACATTACATGTATCGATATTATGAGCTGTCTTGAACACCATTGTTTTCTTCAACCTTTTCACATTCACGTTTAAAACTATTGTTGGTAACATTGACGCGTTATGGGTACATTGCGTGGAAACGAAGAACCGTATCAAAAAATGTCGAGAGGAAGAGCCCACCTCATTTTTTATGTGCATTTCACAGA
>JABUQX010087589.1:15000-22424 GCA_015478945.1 Trachelipus rathkii
ATATATATATATATATATATATATATATATATATATATATATATATATATATATATATATATATATATATATATATATATATAGAGAGAGAGAGAGAGAGAGAAATTTAAAAATAGTTTTTTTCAATTAATCATCATCATCATCATCATCGTCATCGTCATCGGTGAAATTTGCTCTAATCGTCAATCGTCATCGTCATCGGCAAAATTTTTTTCTCACCCATCACAATATATATATATATATATATATATATATATATATATATATATATATATATATATATATATATATATATATATATATATATATATATATATATATATATATATATATATATATATATATATATATATATATATATATATACAATCTCTTCCCACCTTTGACTTTCTATTATAAGGTTTGAATTCTTCAAATACTTAAGCCTAGGTTTTGGTCCTTGTTTGCGAGTTTATTTCTTTCTCTTTTCAATCTTATTAGGATTAAAAGAAGATTCTCTGTGGGTCAACAACGATGACAAGATACATACACACTCTATATTTTTTTATTAGATACACACCCATTTGTTTGATAGATACAAACGTATATTTTTTTGTTAGATACACACCCATTTGTTTGATAGATACACACCCATTTGTTTAGAGCTTGTTTGTTCTTGTTCTTGTCGAAGTTGCTGAGATTACTCTTCCTCTCATCAGTTTTATATGAAATATCTTTAATTGCATGTTATAGTTAGTGACAAGGTGTTTATCGTGTTTAAGCATTACAAACCCGTATTTTTCTTTATATATATATATATATATATATATATATAATTATATATATATTATTATATTTTTTTTTATATTATTATTATTATTATACATATACATATATATATATATATATTATTATATATATTATATATTATATATATTACATATATATTATACATATATTATTACTTATTTTACTGACGCTGACTCAGGTAACCTTTGTTGAAATGTAATTCTCCATTATTATTATTATTATTATTATTATTATTATTATTATTATTATTATTATTATTATTATTATTATTAGTTGAAATGGTAGCTTTTATTATACTGTTTTTTTTTTTGCGCGCTATTTTTTATTTGAAACATAGTCATTATGATTTCTTAAATTTTTTAATTGTATGTTACTTCATTATATGAATAATAACATCGTACACTATTATATATATATATATATATATATATATATATATATATATATATATATATATATATATATATATATATATATATATATATATATATAAAGATATATTATTTTTTTTATATATATATATATATATATATATATATATATATATATAAGTGGGAATTAGCTCCTATTCACCTTGTGAAGAGTTTTTGATGACCTATGTTTTCACTTAGGGGTCACCTACTATTCAAAAAGATAGATTTTTCTATAAGGAAATGAAAAATTTTTCAGAAAGACTGAAAGCTGTGGCATTACGACAAGGAATACAAAATATCACTTTCCTTTTTAAACAACGAATTCAGAAAAAAAAAAATAATAATAATTAATCAATAAAAGACTTTGTCAGGTAGTCAGGTACCTTGTTAGGTCAGGTTAAGGTACCTTGGTCCCCTACGATACTCTGCGTTTTGAAAAATGTAAGTATATCTAATTAACTGGGAAAATCTCCGTCCCGAAGCTATTTTCTATCACAGTTATTATTTAGTAAATTTTTCCCAGAGAATTCTCTAAATATAACTACTTTTTAATTGATTATAAATTTCCTCTTTTAGCCATGTAGGATTATTTTAGTTAAATAATAAACTAACCAACCCTAACCCAGTCTAATCATGTCTAACGTGCCCCCCCCCCCAATATGAATTCAAACTAAAAAGCGAATATACTATATATATTTATATATAATATATATATATAATATATTATAATATAATATATATAAAAAATTTGTATATATTAATATTTATAGCTTTAAAATATATATATATATAATATATATTAGGGATGTACCGATAGTATCGGTTTCGGTATCGCCATTTTTCGGGTATCGGTATCGGTATCGGTTAAAATGGCCGATACTTGACCGATACTTCTTACTTTTTGGGTGAAAAATTATGAGAAACTTTTAGATTAAATAATAAATCTAGTTTCGATATATATAGCTAGTACTAGATTATGATTTTTTTTTCTTCGATTTCTTTTTTAACTTAGATTTTTAGTGTTTCTCCAACTGGGTTTTAGCGAAACATTTACCTATTTGAATAGCCATTATTATAATTTATACAGATTCAGCTTCTTCAGCATTTGTTCATCAGAAATTTTTTTCCTTTTTTGGTACGCAATTTCGTGAGTGTGTGTGAGTGCGCGAGTGTTTTTAAACTTTCTGGATTATTCATATTTTAGATATTTACTGTAAATAGGGTTTTAGCGTTTTAAAATTTCAAAGTTTTAAATTTAGGCTTTTGCGTGCGAATAATTTTTCCTCATTTCACCTTTGGTTTTTTTGTCTGTTTTGTTTCTTGTCTTTTTTTTAATTTTTTTTTTTTTTTTTTTTTTTGAGTGAGTGTTGCCTATGTAAACATAAATACTCCTATAACACGTTTTGCCGATCTCGAATCTCCAACTCGATGTTTCTGTGGCTTAATCTTCTTTCTTCGCGTTACTACATAATCTTTGTGCTTCTTCTACTGTTTCCTAACATAACATGATTTTCACTGCATTTTTTGGATTACTACTACCTTCCCACGAAACTCGTCATATCTTCCCATCCAAATACTGAGGTCCTTTATTTAGGTGATTCAATAGACACAACAATGAATGGATGGGTTCCTCTCATACTGATTAGGTGGGAGGAAGCCGAATTATTCAGTATTCTCAACGATCTGAGCAACTAATTAAAGAACCTTACACAAATTCCGGATCGTCCCAACCATTCTTGAACACACTTGACCTATTTTTCACCACTAGTCCTTCTCTCTTAAAATATACCACTTTCGCTCCTATCGGTAAATATAACCACAACCTTATATCTCTTAATGTTTAATACTTTCTCTCCAACAGCTCCATCCTGCCTATGCGTTTTTTCTGGCACTTTGATCGGGCCGATTGTGGGTATTGCGTCGCTTTTAAGCTAACTATAATTGGAGTTACTGCTTTGTCTCTGAAGTCGCTTCAGCTTCTGCGATAAAGTGGGAGCTGTAATGTTGATGGATGAGCAAGTTCATTCCTTCTTCGAATAAATCTTTTTCTCCTCAAAACCCATGGTTCAATCGTGCTCGTTCTCTGGCCATTCAGCTACAGACAGTGCCGTAATCGGATGTGGACAATTCTCAGTTCTTCCTATCACTCTTGCCTATTTTCATTCCAGCTAGAAATCGTTGTCAGGGGTACTCTCGACCAGCAAAGTGCTTTCATTAAACGAAAGTGCGCTGGACCTCCTTGGCTCTCCTGCTGACAAATCTTTCTGGCCTCTTGTCAAAAACATCTCTAACAACTTCCGTGTAAATTATCCTTTCCTCCTCTTATTTCGCTCTGATGGTTCTGTTTCTAATTCTCCAACTGGAAAAGGCCAATCTCTTTAGCCTCCTATTTTCCTCTAACTCATCCTTGGACGATTCTGGCATTCCTATTCCTCCTCCTTCTCCTCTCAAGGCTGTCGCTAATGCCTTTACCTGTTGATTACATTGATCGGGTTACATGGGCTCTGAATATCTATGAACGTTAGAATGCGGATGGCGGATGCATCCTCCCGCGAGTTTTGAGGAAGTTTGCTTCCATGCTGACCCCGCCCCCCTCGTTCAACTATATCTTCTATCCCAATACTAGCCACTGTTCCCTCAGTGGTTTGGAAGCGCGCCATATGTTCCAACGCTATTCCGAAAAAACGGAAGCTGCTCTGATATTTCTAACTATCGCCCTTATGCTCCTTAAATTGTAATTCTATCTAAGATCTTTGAAACCTTCTCACAACCCTCACTTCTTAGACCATCTGGAATCAGCATTCCCTCTTTCCATAGCCATACGGCTTTTCGGCACCGAGGTCTACTAGCGATATAACTTTCCTAATTTAACAGATTTATGGTTTCCGCCCTTAGAATTACGGGGAGATTTGCGTGGTGGCGCTTTGACAATCCAAAGCATCTGACCGGGTATGGCAGGCGTCACTGCTCTCCAAGCTCCACTTCTTGGGTTCCCTTTCTTCTTCTTTGCTTACTTAATTTAAGGTTTCATTCATTTCCTCAATATTGGCTAGTGTTGATGGGCGACTTTCTTCCTTGCTTTTTCAGCTCAATGTGGTGTTCTCAGGGTTCTTGTATTATCTCCTACTTTATTCTGCTTTTCATTATAATTCTTCTCACCTGCAACATATCACTCTACTCCACTCATATGACGATGACTCGACCCTCCATTCTTCAACTCATTTCATTCTGGCTCCCTCTTTTATTTCTAGAATTGCTCTCGTCTTAATCTTTCCGCTTCTATTCTCGCTGATCCTGGATAGAATTTCCGGGTGGGGGTCGTCTCAACCTTGGTGAAATTTAGTTCTTTAAAACCCAACTTCTCTACAAATTTCCTATTTAAGACCAACACGTAACTTTCCTATCTTTTCGACGGTTTCTCGCCTCTCCTTTGACAATATAAAACCCTTTGGCTTAACATAACAATAAAAATGTCTTGGCAAACTCACTCACAACGGTTGCCTAGGTGGCTACAAGGGAAACTAGGAATTCTGTTTTTAGACTGCGAGACTTTTTCCTCTTCTCAGTTATTACTCCAGCTATACAAGGGTTTCATTCGCCCTTTAATGGAGTCTGCGGTCATATGCTGGGATATGTTTGGTTTCATCCGCTTTTGGATAGGGCTCACGCACCGGCCAAAAGGCTTATAAACTATCCTGTACTTTCTAGTTCCACTTGACCCTCTCTCCTTTGATGGCGTGGATGTTTGGAACTTTATCTTCTTTTTATAGGTACAGTAGCGCAAGTGCTCGAGGGAACCATCCATGCGTACCACCAACTTTACGAGCCCCTCGAGCCACAAAGGTGCCTGTGTCGGCACATGAGTTTTGTGTTGATATTTTTAACTCCAGACTAGTTCGCTGCGGTGCTTCCTTCTTTCCTGCCATCTCTGTTCTGTGGAATTCTCTTCCATCTTCTGTGTTTCCTACTCAATTTAATCTCCCTCACTTAAAATTGCGTCTGTGCTTCATCTGCGTAATTTGCGCTGACAACTGTAAACAAAAAAAAAAATAAATAAAAGGTTCTAATAAGGAATTTATTAAGCTAGCTGAAACCCCACAAGAATGGCATCTCCGACGGTGAACCACTTCTAGAATGAATTTAAATAGCATAACCGAGGAGCTTGCTCGCGTGACAAAAAAAAAAGATTCACAGAAGTGGAAGCCGCCTTATCAGCAACCCCTGGCAACAGCACTGATAGTGACGATGGTGGCTTTTCAGCAAATAAACCTACTGAAGATGAAGAGGTCTGGATATGTTGACATCTCATTCACCTTCAAAGGAATCACACCAAGGAACCCCATCGAAAAAAACTGAAGAGACAGTCATCGAGGAGCAAAGATAATTCAAATTTGCAATCTGTGAAAGAGGAGATGAGGCTCAACGAAAACATGGAGATGCTGCCTACAGAAGAGAATCCTTTCATGTGGTGGCATGAAAATGGGCCAAGGTTTCCATTATTATCTGTGCTTGCAAGAAAATAATTATCACCCCCTCCCTCATCAGTCGAGAGCGAGCGTATTTTTAGTGTAGGTGGGAATGTAAACACCCCAAAAAGAAACAGGCTCTCGCCAGATACTAGTGAAAGCTTAATGTTTTTGCATCACAATTTGAGAATTTTTGAATTTGAGTATTGAATGATATCTAACTTTATCTTAAAGGAGTATATTATTATTATGTCATGTTTGAGTAATAGCGTTTTTTTTTTATTTTGTCTTTTCAGCTGATTAATTGAGGTCTCTTCTTTCATTATTTTTATTCTTTATATTGTAGCTAATTAAAGAATCTTCTTGTAAATTGTAATCATGTTAAAGCATATAAAAGCTAGTAGCTAAACTTGTTAATACTTACTGAAAATGAAAAGAAAGATTTTTTTGAATAACACAAACATAACAAAGTTTTTAATATTATTTTTTCATTTATTATTCCTTAAAGGTACTATTTTAATTTATACAATAAATATACTTGGGCACTACCAAATATGAAAATAAATGACTAAAGTATTGGTTATACAATGTACAGGGAATGCAATCCTGATTTCCTAGCAGTACACAAATGTTTTATCTTATTACTGTGGTATTATTATATTAAATTAAAGTATCGGTTCGGTATCGTTTTGTGTACTAAAACAATAGAGTATCGGTATTCGGTATCGGCCTCTTTTCTGGTATCGTTACTCCCTAATATATAATATATATATATTATATATATATATATATATAATATATATATTATATATATATATATATATATATATATATATATATATATATATATAATATATATTATATAATATATATATATAATAAAATAAAATTATATAATATATATATATATATATATATATATTATATATATTATTATATATATATATATTATATATATATATATATATATATATATTATATACTATATATATATATATATTAGTAATAATATATGAGTACTAAAACCAATGAGACTATTCTACCATATAAGGTGAAATATTTTTGAATAGCAAGTCGAATCTTTTATTTAACAATTCACATTGAACATTGTAGCGACAAGGAAAAAGTGCCTTTTTTTATGGACCACTTTTTTATACTTGCAGTTATATATATATATAGTATATATAATATTATTTATATATATTATATATATTTATATATATATAATATAATATAATATAATATATATATATATATATATATATTATATTATATATATTATATATATTTAATATATATATATATCGGTAGGTGTGTGTGTGTGGTGGTGTGTGTTGGTGTGTGTGTGGCGTGTGTGTGTTGTGTGATCAATTTCACAATTTTGGGAATGCCGCTCATGTTGTAATGGTATTATTTTTTTGGTTTTCTTTTTTTTAATTTGTTTAAAGGAAGGAGAGGTATCAGTAATTTTTTAATTCTCGTCTTCTCCTCTTCTCTCTCTCTGCTTCTTTCTACTCTCTCCCTCCTTCTTTCTATAATATATATATTATATATAATCTACCCTATATATATATTATATATATAATCATATATTATATATTATATATAATATATATATATATATATATATATATTATATATATATATATAACTATATATTTATATTATATATATATTATATATATATATATATATATATATATATATATATATATATATATATATATATATAATATATTAATACCAAATAGTCTAT
>JABUQX010087590.1:0-12500 GCA_015478945.1 Trachelipus rathkii
ACCATAACTACAGGAAAATAGCTGAATCATATTGCATAAAAAACATCTCAAACTTCAATCGCATTCCCGGAGATACAAATTTTGACACCATATTGAACGCCGCACTGAATACCTCCTCTTTCTTCCATTCTTTAATAACCAACTAGAAAAAAATAATCATCATCAGGATCTTCGCAAAAGTTTTGACTCCTTTACCACCATCGTATATTCTTGATAAGGTTCCTATTCCCTCGGGAAAATTAAAACAATTATTTATTTATTTATTTATATGTTTCCAGTGATTTTATATTTGTGATTAGTGCTTATGTAATAAAAACTTTACTCTTAATGTTGTTTTAGCAATCAAGGGCTTTTTAAACAATATATATATATATATATATATATATATATATATATATATATATATAGATATAAGGAGAGCAGTACAAAGGTCTATTAGGGTAGACAGACTGACACTTTACATATATATATATATATATATATATATATATATATATATATATATATATAGGTCAGCCTCTAGAAGAGCCACAATCCATATCTCAAAAACTACAACAGCTACCAGGAAAAGGAATACATTGCTGGAATGCTGGTCCAATTTAGTGAAGAAAATTTTTAAAAAAAAAAAAAAATTTAAAAAAATTATATCTCAAAAACTACAATAGGTACAGCGAAAATGAATCACATTTTGGAATCCTGAGTAAAATTTGGTTAGGAAGTAAAAAATAAAAAATAAAAATTATTATAACAATTATGATCATAATTAGGGAGCCTATTTAGAGACCTTTTATTGGTTACTCGTTAAAATAAATAGACTTTCTATTAAAATTTTGCTTTTAAATAAAGAGAATACCCCAAGGGTATACCGCACCGATAGCAGAGTCGGGGTCTCGGCCTTCCGGGGAACTACGGGGGTAGGATTTCCCCCCTCCGGGAGGGTCTCCGCACCGCTCTTTGGTATTTGGGTGTCGCGGGGGTTCCTCCGCCCCTCCCCTACGGGGTATGGAAAACGTCCCCCTGTGTTCCCCGTCGGCTCGAGCCCCTAAATTGCCGTGTAATACCTTTACGAAAAATATATATATATACTATGTCCAAGCACCCCCAAAAAAAGTAGCCAATTTTATGTTTAATTTTTTTTTTAACATTTTTCCTAACCAAAATTTTACAAGGATTCCAAAATGTAAGCATTTCATTTTCCTGTAGCTTTTGTAGTTTTTCGAGATATGATTTTTTTTTTTTTTTTTTTTTTTTACGGATTAGTAAATTTTGCCAGGATTCCAGCATGTATTCCTTTTCAGTAGCTGTTTACTATAACGTTTTGAGATATGGATTGTAGGCTCTTCTAGAGTAAAACATAAATATATATATATAACATATATATATTTATATATATATATATATATATATATATATATATATATATATATATATATATATATATATATATATATATATATATATATATATATATATATATATATATATATATATATATAAGAAATATTAAAAATGCCACGCCTCGCCACTGATATATATATATATATATATATATATATATATATATATATATATATATATATATATATATATATTTATATATATATATATATATATATATATATATATATATATATATATATATATATTTATATATATATATATATATATATATGTCTATATATATACTACATATAACACTATATATATATATATATATATATATATATATATATATATATATATATATATATATATATATATATATATATATATATATATATATATATATATTTGTAAAAATACCCCCTGATATTTTAACCATGCACAGAGTTCGATCCTGGACCTAGCAAATAGCGTGCAAGTGATGTTTGACACTCTGCGCCGACCAGGCAAAGAGAACCGAGAATACTTCTACTGGCCCGGCCCAGAGCACTGTCCCAGTGCGAGCAGGAAGAACACGTAGTAATGCTCTGCTTGAACAGTAGAAGTATTCTCGGGTTCTTCTCGTCATGCATAGTAGATCAAACACTTACACCTCTGGGATCGGAAATCCAACATGTCAGGGGGTATTTAAAAACAAATTTAATTATAAAAGGTTATTGCATTTTCTTATATATATATATATATATATATATATATATATATATATATATATATATATATATATATATATATATATATATATATATATATATATATATATATATATATATATATATATATATATATATATATATATATATATATATATATATATATATATATATATATATATATATATATATATATATATATATATATATAAAAGACCAGGCATTAACGCGTTAAAGTTATCCGTTAATTAACTCGTTAATTTTTCGTTAACTTTTAACGCTTTCGTTAATTTTGAAAAGAAGTAACGGACTATTAACGAGTTACATTTGTGAATTAACGTTAACGAGTTAAAATTTTCACATCCGTTAACCGTTACCTTGATTTACGAGTTTATAAAATATTTTCTTATCAGATTTTAAATTGTAATAGATTCGATAAGAGATAAAAGTTTTTTTCAAAATTTCCTAAACGTTCCTCTCAATGGCTCAAAATGTGTTCATCTTTACTCGGATATTATCCCATTTAGTAATGCTTAAGACAGGGTTGGAAAAAACCTGAGTTTTGAGGGAATGTGCTTACGTGCTGACACGCCTCGTTCAACTATATTCTCTATATCTCAATGCTAACACAGTGTTGGAAGCGCGCATGTGTCCAACCTATTCCGAAAAAAGGAAGCGCTCTGATCCTTCACTATCGCCCTATAGCTCTCCCACTTGTATTCTATTTAAGATCTTTGGAAACCCTTCTCAACTCTCACTTCTGCTTAGATCATCTGGAATCTCATTCTCTTCTTTCCAATCGCCAGTACGCTTTTGGTGTTCAAGGTCTACTGGCGATATATTTTCCTATTTAACTACGGGCAGACTTGTATCCAAAGCATTTGACCGGGTATGGCACGCGTCACTGCTCTCCAAGCTCCCCTCCTTTGGGTTTCCTCCTTCTCTTTGCTTACTTATGTCTAGCTTTCTTTCAAGTTGCTAAACATCGGCTCTGGTTGATGGGCGACTTCTTCTTCTTTTTCTGTCAATAGTGGTGTTCCTCAGGGTTTCGTCTTATCTCCTACTTTATTCCTACTTTTCATTAATGATCTTCTCACCTGCACATCTAACTCTATCTACTCACATGCCGATGACTCGACCCTTCATTCTTCAACTCATTTCAATTCTGCTCCATCTTTTACTTCTAGAATTGCCTCTCGTCTTAATCTTTCCGATTCTATTCTCGCTGATCTAGATAAAATTTGCGGGTGGGGTCGTCTCAACCTTGTGAAATTCAATTCTTTAAAAACCCAACTTCTACAAATCTCCCTCTCTAAAATACCTTCTAACTTTCCTATCTCTTTTGACGGTTCTCTCGTCTCTCCTGTTGACAATATAAACATCCTTGGCCTTAACATAAACAAAAAAATGTCTTGGAAACCTCACATCCCAACGGTTGCTGGGGCGACCTCAAAGAAACTAAGTTCTGTTTGAGCTGGAACTTTTTTTCCTCTTCTCCTACTTTAGCTATACAAAGGGTGTCAGTAAGGGACCCAGAGCCAGGGGCGGGAATTTTGCCGGGGCCGGGGCCGGGGCCGGGGCCGGGGCCGGGGTTAGCAATTAGAAATGTAAGTCAAATACACTGAAAGTTTTAAAACTTAGGATGAAAATTAAATATAATTTCAATTAATTAATAATTTAATTATAAAAAAGGAATACATTTAATTAATTCAATTAAATAAATATTTTCGAAAGAAATTTTTTGAAAATAATTGATTTTCTAGAAGAATAAGTTGTTATATATATATATATATATATATATATATATATATATATATATATATATATATATATATATATATATATATATATATATATATATATATATTTTTTTTTTATATATATATAAATAAATATAATATATATATATACTATATATATATATATATATATATATATATATACAGGGTGTATCTTTAATATTGCGAAAAAATTCAGTATGATATTCCTTGCATAAATATAAGATAATATGTGTCAATAAACATTTCACCGAAAACGCCTCATTTCCAAGATACAAGGTGATGAAACCTATTTAAACATTAAGTTACAATAAACAGTAAACTAAATTTGGAAAAGTAATTAACAAATTCATTCAATTTATTTAATTATAAGAATACATACATTACTGCACAGAAGAAAGTATACAACAAAAATAGTACGGTAATGGTGCACTAAGGTTATAACAAATGTTTAAAATGGAACTTTTAATTTGCAATACAGGCCTCTATTCTGCGACGCATTGATTGGCGGACACGTTCAAATATACCGTGTGTGCCGAATTGTGTCACAAGATGCAATTATGCGAGCCCTTAATTCTTCAGGACTTTCAACTGTTGCTGTATAAACCAAATGTTTCAGGTGACCCCACAAGAAGAAATCCAATGCATTTAGGTCTGGAGACGCCAAGGTTCTGTGCCTCCTCGACCTATTCAACAGTGTGGATATACAGTGTTCAAATAGTTACGAGCAACTAAACTGAAATGAGCTGGAGCGCCGTCGTGCATGAAATATATTTTCGATCTTAATTGTAATGGGACGTCTTCCAGTAGTGTAGGCAAGTCATGTTCAAGAAATTGGCGATAAACGTCTCCAGTAAGCCTCGCTGGTAAAAAGAATAGACCTATCAAATGGAATCCAATTCCGACCCATACATTCAATGAAAACTGGTGTTGATGGCGGCTTTCAACTATTGCATGTGAGTTCTCATCAGCCCATATGTGATTGTTGTGGAAGTTCGATATGGCATCTCTGGAAAAATTTGCCTCATCGGTGAACAATATTTCTGCTAAATGGTGAGGATTGTCTGCAATTTTCTGTTGCATCCATCAACACAAAGCTACTCTTGCAGAAAATCTGTTGGTACAAGTGCCTGCACTCGTTGGATGTGATAAGGGTACAGAAGTTGATTTTCAATACCCTGAAAACTGTCGAATGAACATGTAGTGTTGCAGCAATCTTTCTGGTACTTGTTGTAGGACTGTCCTCAGGTTCTTGGAGAACCTGTTCTTCGACATCTAGAGTTGATACTGTGCGAGGTCGCCCGTTTCCATTAGTAAGTTTTTTAAAACTTCCTGTTTCTCTAAGACGTTGCAAACATAGTATGATGCGGGATGACACGATTAGGGTACATTTCTTCATAGAGACGCATGGCTGCTAATGAATTACCGTTCGTACGACCGTAAACAAAATGCATATCGCACATTTCACTATTTGTGTAATTCATTTTGAAAATATGAGCAACACATGAACACATAACTTGACGCTACGGACTAGTATGTTTAAATGAAGCGAGATACAGAACTAGTAAATAACAGGTAGGTAACTTTCCTACTGTATATTTGTGCTTATTATTATGTCCCACATTAGTTTCATCACCTTATCTTGGAAACGAGGCGTTTTCGGTGAAATGTTTATTGACACATATTATCTTATATTTATGCAAGGAATATCATACTGAATTTTTCGCAATATTAAAAAAAAAACCCTATATATATATATATATATATATATATATATATATATATATATATATATATATATATATATATATATATATATATATATATATATATATATATATATATATATATATATATATATATATATATATATATATAATATATATATATATATATTTAAATTTAATTAAATAAATAATTTTGAAAGAGATTTCGGAAAATATTTGATTTTCTTGAAGATATTTACTTTAAATAAATAAATATAAATACATTAATATTTTAACAATTATATTTATTTCCAATTAGAATTCGTTTGATATATCAAATTTCGAATATTTTTATGTTAAAAACTCGGAAAAATTATAATTTGGCCTCAATTTTAATTTGAAATCATAGTAAATACCAAAAAATTGATTATATTTAGGTATGTTTTTATATAATTTGCATCAATTTATAACAAAGGAAGTGAATTAAAATATATTTTTATTTTTGTTTGATTTAACCCTCTATTATTTAGTGTAAATTAACAGTTCCCCGGTAGAAAACCCCGGTAGAAAACCCGTTTTTCCTGATTTTTAGCCGGGGCCGGGGCCGGGGCCGGAGCCGGTCGGTTCCTAGTAGTCAAGCCCTTGTATAGAGTATTGTTCTCATATCTGGGGGCTCTGGTTTCACCCGACTTTTGAACAGGGTCAGTCGAAAGCCAAAAGGCTTATAAACTGTTATGTTGGTGCTCTCTATCTTTGCAGCGCGATGTTGGTACTTTATTTCCTTTTATAGGTATCGAAGTGGGGTGTTCGAGGGAACTTACCACTCGCGTACCACCACCTATACGACGCCCTCATAGCACTGTCTGTGCACGAGTTTTGTGTAGATATTGGTAACTCCAGGTAATACGCTGCGGTGCTTCCTTCTTTCCTGCCACCACTGTTCTGTGGAATTCTCTACCATCTTCTGTGTTTCCTGCTGAATTTAAGGGGAGACTTCATAGCAAAATCTCAACTATTCCAAACCGATAAAAGTAAATTTTTTTGATGAACAACTATGGTATCTTTAATTTTATGAAAAAAAAAAAAAAAAAAAAATGTTTTTTTTTTGGGGTTTTGGGGTGAAAAGAGGAATTTTTTTTTTTTAAATTTCCACAAAAACTGCCATAAAATCTTTAATTTTCAAGATATTTAAATTTTTTTTGCACTAAAATACTCCAATTTAGTGTGGTAATAAATTTTAGTTAGACACCTTATTTGAAAATTTGTTTTTAAAAAAAAATTTAAAATCTCTGAAAAGTACTTTCAAAATTTTTGAACAGAGAATAGTCAACCATGGCTGACACCACCCTACGTTCTACCAAAACATTTAATATAAACGTCAGTTTGTTTACACGTTTATATGTGAGCTTGGTACCAAATTTGAAGAAAATAAATCTGTTCTTTTTTTTAATAATTTTTATATCTCATGTAAGGGAAAAGAAAAAATGAAATGCTAGAAAAACACAAATAAAAATTTGGAAAATTTTTTATTTTTTAGACGGAAAAAAAAAAAATTATTTTTCTTATATATATATATATATATATATATATATATATATATATATATATATATATATATATATATATATATATATATATATATATATATATATATATATATATATATATATATATATATATATATATATATATATATATATATATATATATATATATATATATATATATATATATATATATATATATATATATATATATATATATATATAGGTATCAAAGCAACCTTCTATTGATTTAAATAAGTACAGTTTCAAAGCAGTGATGTCGAAGCAGGTGACTTGAAAACTGTTCCGAGATGTCTTCTTTTTTGGAGAGGCGGATCGGACTAGTAGTAAAGCCTCCTGTACATTGTCTAACGGCGACGCTCTTGTCGATGGTTCGTGTCCTGGCGCGAGTGAAATTTTTTTCGTCTTATTATTGCAAATTTCTCGTGCAACGAGAATGTTGTGCGCATGTCGGCGATCCTTGACTTTGGTCAGCTGCTCCTGTACCATGAGCACCCCTGAAAAATGCCATGTAGCCCCAGAGGGGGTTTACCTTTCTATGGATTTAAATATGTAGTGAGTTTCGAAGCAGTGATATCGAAGCAGGAGATTTGAAATCTTCCGAGATGCCTTCTTTTTTGGGGAGGCGCATTGGACTAGTGGTAGAGCCTCCCGTACATTGTCGGCGACGCTGCTGTCGATGGTTCGAGTCCTGGCGCGAGTGAAATTTTTTCGTCTTATCATTGCAAATTTGTCGCAACAAAGAGCATATTGTGCGCATGTCGGCGTTCCTTGACTTTGGTCGGTTGCTCCTGTAACACGTGATCGCAACCCTGAAGAATGCCGTGTAGCCCCAGCATGGGTTCCAACCATCCTTCTGTGGATTTAAATAAGTATTGAGTTTCAAAGCAGTGATATCGAAGCAGGAGATTTGAAAACTTCCGAGATGCCTTCTTTTTCTGGGGAGGTGGATCGGACTAGTGGTAGAGTCACCTCTACATTGTCTAACGGCAACCATTTATCGATGGTTCGAGTCCTGGTGCGAGTGAAATTTTTCGTCTTATTATTGCAAATTTGTCGCAACAAGCATCTTGTGCGCATGTCAGCGTTCCTTGACTTTGGTCGGTTGCTCCTGTAACCCAGGAGCACCCCAGAAGAATGCCGTGTAGCCCCAGCAGAGATTTCAATCACCCTTCTGTGAATTTAAGTAAGTGTCGAGTTTCAAAGCAGTGATATTGAAGAAGGAGATTTGAAAACTTCCGAGATGCGTTCTTTTTCTAGGGAGGCGGATCGGACTAGTGGTAGAGCCTCCTGTATATTGTCTAACGGCGACGCTGTTGTCGATAGTTCGAGTCCTGGCGCGAGCGAAATTTTTTTTCGTCTTATTGCATGCAAATTTGTCGTAAGAAGCATGTTGTGCGCCTGTTGGCGTTCCTTGACCTTGGTCGGTTGGTCCTGTTACCCATGAGCACCCCTGAAGAATGCCGTGTAGCCCCAGAAGGGGTTCCAAACATCCTTCTGTGGATTTTAATAAGTATCGAGTTTCAAAGCAGTGAAATCGAAGCAGGAAACTTAAAAACTGTAACGAAATACCTTTTTTTTCTGGGGTGTCGGATCTGACTAGTGGTTTAACCTCTTGTACATTGTCTAACAGCGACGCTGTTGTCGACGTGGTCTGACTTTGGTTGGTTGCTCCTGTAACACGGGAGCAAACTAGCAGAATGCCGTTTAGCCCCAACAGAGTTCCAACCACCTATGGATTTGAATAAATATCGAGTTTCAAAGCAGAGATATCAAACAAGATATTTGAAAACTTTCGAGATGCTTCTTTTTCTGGGGAGGCGGATCGCAATAGTGGTAGAGCCTCCTGTACATTGTCTAACGGCGACGCTGTTGTCGATGGTTCGAGTCCTGGCGCGAGTGAAATTTTCTTCGTCTTATTATTGCAAATTTGTCGCAACAAGCATGTTGTGCCCATGTTGGCGTTCCTTGACTTTGGTCAGTTGCTCCTGTAACCCAGGAGCACCCCAGAAGAATGCCGTGTAGCCCCAGCAGGGGTTCCAACCACCCTTCTATGGATTTAAATAAGTATCGAGTTTCAAAGCAGTGATATCGAAGCAGGAAACTTGAAAACTGTAAAAAACCTTATTTTTTTGTGGTGTCGGATCAGACTAGTGGTGGAACTTCCTGTACATTGTCTAACGGTGACGCTGTTGTTGACGGTTCGAGTCCTGGTGCGAGTGAAATTTTTCTTCGTCTTATTATTGCAAATTTATCGCAACAAGAATGATGTTCCCATGTCGGCGTAGCCTGACTTTGGTTGGTTGCTCCTGTAACACGGGAGCAAACTAGCAGAATGCTGTGTAGCCCCAGTAGGGGTTAAAAGCACCCTTCTATGGATTTAAATAAGTACCGTTTCAAAGCAGTGATATCGGAGGCAGGGAGGGTGAAAACTGTTCCGAGATACCTTCTTTTCTGGAGTGGCAGATCGGACTAGTGGTAGAAAGCCTCTTGTACATTGTCTAACAGCGACGCTGCTGTTGACGATGGTTCGAGTCCTGGTGCGAGTGAAATTTTTCTTCGTCTTATTATTGCAAATTTATCGCAACAAGCATCTTATGCCCATGTCGGCGTGGCTTGACTTTGGTTGGCTGCTCCTGTAATCAAAATGCCGTGTAGCCCCAGCAGAAGTTCTATATCTATACTTTATATCTACACCTCTTATTCCAGACAATAGTCTCACTACTATACATTACCGTCATGTAAGACCCTAGCACACTCAAGACTTATTCCCTTTGCATCCACTAAGGATTTAATTGCACCAGCCATCTTCCTTCCATTCACAACTTTCATACTACATTCTTCATCATCCGTTCCCTTTTCATCCACCATATATCCTAAATATTTGAACTCAGACATTTGTTCCAGCTGCTCACCATCTAACATAACTTTACACAGAGAACTATCCTCACTCAAAACCATAACCTTACTCTATTCTACGTTTACTTTCAAACCCCTCCTTTTACAAATCTCTCTCTACTAATCCCCTCAAAGCTATTTCAGATTCGCCACACTAAACTAAATCATCCGCATATAATAGGTAGGGCACCCTTCACTCTCTTTCATTCTCCATTACTCTAACACCATCCCTTGCTACCTCACCCTACCTCTGATTCTTTCATAACCCAATCCATATATATATATATATATATATATATATATATATATATATATATATATATATATATATATATATATATATATATATATATATATATATATATATATATATATATTCTTTTTCAATTGAATCAATTCAAGCCTTTGATATATTTCTTTTACAACCCAAAAGAAAAATAATAATTATTTTTCTCCGGCTCCGGCTCCGGCTCCAACTCCGACTATAGTTTCTGCACTGTTTGAGAATTGTGTAGTACTTTCTGGCAATAAATTTTTCACGTACAAAAATTTTTTTGAAAAATTTATGCCCAGAATCCGGTTCCGTTTCATACTCCGGCTGCGGCTCCAGATCCGGCGCTGGATCCGACTAAGGTTTCTGCACTATTTGAAAATTGTTTAGCACGTCTTCTGGCAATAAACTTTTCACCAAAAAAAATATAGGAACAAAATTATACCCAGAATCCGCTTCGTTTCCGACTCCGGATCCGTATCAACTAAGGTTTCTGCAATATTTTCAACATTGTTCAGCACGTCTTCCGGCAATAAATTTTCATCTAAAAAATTATTTCTTGGAAAAATTTATAAACAGGATCCGGCTCTAACTCCGACTCCGGATCCGGATCCGATTAGGTTTTTGCACTATTTGAAAATTAGTCAGCAAGTCTTCTGGCAATACATTTTAACCTAAAAAATATTTCTAAAAAAATATTTATAAGCAAGATCCGGCTCCGGATCCGACTTCGAATCCTGCTCCGGATCCGGATCCATCAAAGGTTCCTGCACTATTTGAAATTGTTCAGCACATCTTCTTTCAATAAATTTTCACCTAAAAAAATAATTCTTAAAAAAAATTCATACCAGGACCCCGGCTCCGGGTTCAGCTCGAGATCCGGCTCCGGATCGACTGAGATTTCTGTACTAATTGAAAATTGTTCAGCACGTCTTCTGGCAATACATTTTTCGCCTAAAGATATTTTTTGAAAGAAATTAATACCCAGGATCCGGCTCGGCTCCGGCTCCGGCTCCATTTACCGGCTCCGAGTTCGGCTTCAGCTTGCGGATCTGACTAAGGTTTCTGCACTATTTGAAAATTGTTCAGAACGTCTTCTATCAATAAATTTTCACAAAAATATTTTTCGAAAAAATCATACTCCGGACTCCGACTTCGACTCCGGCTCCGACTCGAATCCGGATCCGATTAAAGTTCTGCACTATTTGAAAATTGTTCAGGACTTCTGGAATAAATTATTCATCTAAGAAAATTATCTCTTGAAAAATTTATACCAAGGATAAGGCTCCAAATCGATCCGGAACCGACTAAGGTTTCTGCACTGTTTGAAATTTGTTCAGTACGTTTCTGGCATTAAATTTTCACCTAAAAAATATTTTTTGAAAAAATTCATAACCAGGCTCCGGCTCTGACTCCAGCTCCAGCTCTCCAGCTCCGACTTCACTTTCGGCTTCGCCGACTAAGGTTTCTGAACTATTTGAAAGTTTATTCAGTACGTCTTCTGGCAATAAAGGTTTTCACCTAAAAAAATATTTTTCGAAAAAAATTCATACTCGGGATCCGACTACGGCTCCGGATCCAACTAAGGTTTCTGCACTTTTGAAAATTGTTCAGCACGTCTTCTATCAATAAAATTTTCACCTAAAATTTTTTTTTTGGAAAAAATCATACTCTGGCTCCGACTTTGAATCCAACTCGGTTCCTCCAACTCAAATCCAGCGGATCAGAGATTAAAGGTTTCTGCACTATTTGAAAATTGTTCAGTGCGTCTTCTGGCATTAAATTTTCACCTAAAAAATATTTTTGAAAAAATTCATACCCAGGTTCCGGCTCCGGCTCGGCTCCGGCTCCGGCTCCGGATCCGGCTTCGGTTCCGGCTCCATTTATTTGACTGAGTAAATCCGAAACGCAAGGCTGGAGGGTTGAGAATATGAAAAAAATAGATTTTCTATAATTATAAATAAAACATTTTTTGATCCTAAACCTGGAATTGCAATTTTGACTGGAATTGAAATTTTTTAGTTCGACACCTCTCTAAATAAATTTCTGTATCTAAAAAAACTATTTAGAATTTTAAAAATAATTACACCATGATGTTCAGGAGGATTTTTCTACTAATTTAGATAATAATAAAAAAATGAAAAATTTTGATTTTGCTTTCAAAAGTGAGGGTCTAGTTATGAAGTCTC
>JABUQX010087590.1:15000-23650 GCA_015478945.1 Trachelipus rathkii
CCAATCTCGTTATGCTGACCTTTAATAGTCCCCTTATTCACCTACAAAGGTATAAATAGGGTTCACAAGTTACAATGTCCGTACGTTTATCCCTCGACCCAGTCGTTGCTTTAAATGTCAACGGTTTGGTCATCCCCGAAAATACAGTAGGCAGACCGATGAGATATCGCTCAGTCCTTCAAAAATTATTTCACTCCCATGTGCAAAAATATAACACTACTGCACAAAACTGTGGAGGACCACACCATGTGCTTCATTCCCTTCAATATGTCGTCTTGTCTGTTTTTCGAACAATGAGGTCTTTGGAGTTATGTATCATACATAAATTGGCAGGAAAGATGCCATACGCCGCTCTAAAGAAAATATCTTGCAAGACAATAAGGCAACCCTCATGCCACATTGCAGCTGCCCCCATGTCTCTCGTATTTTATCCACTGACAACAGACCCCAATCTAGAGACACACCTCTCCCAAATTAACAGGAACTCATGCAGCGTGTACGCAACTTGGTCTGCCTGTAAATTGCCACCTACCGGATTCTCAAATAGTGCTTAAGCAGCCCTTGAACCAATGTCCCGTTCCAAAAAGCCATCAACACCTATCCCGGTACTGATGTTTCAACAAATCATAGCATGAAACTAAGTGTGGTTCATCTAACACAAAATTTGGAAAATTCCTGCCAAGCGCACACTGTCCATAACCCTCCCCAATAGTTCTCCAAACTTCATGGCAGGAGGAATGTCTCTTTGTCCCTTAATTCGCCTCACTATTACTCAAATTTCTGAAAAAAGATGTTCCTAAGCACAAAGAAAAGAAATAATCACCAAGCGAAAGATTATTCGTTAAAATACAAAGCATCCCGAATTTCTAGAACAAAACACATTAATCCCGAGATCGCAAAAAAGCAACTCAGAAAGGACCTCACCCTACGGTCTTGTTCCGAGACAAAGGCAATGAGTCAATAGATTGTACCAAACAATCACAACTATCGTAACATGCCCGCCAATCAATTCCCTAATAGTTTGCAAAATTTCTCCGCTCTTCTGACATCTTCTATAACTTCTTCTTGCCGAATTTCCTATCTCAAAAGCTCTCCCCAAGGATTTCTAGTGCCTACGCTGAATGAAGGATACCCAGTTTCTCCCAAATAGAGCTTGCGCTGATGAGCCACTCTCTTTGCTAATGCTTCCTGAGCTTCCCGAGAGAAGGATGAATGGAAACTGTCCAACCATAAACGCCGCCAAACGCTTAAGCGTACTGCGATCGTTGGACCCGGATGAAGGGGATCCCAAGAGGTCTCCTTCTTAAATCAAATTGTCCAATCTCCCAAATTCACTCGCATGATGAATTATGAAAATCTTATATAGACATTGTCAACCCAACGAATCCTCATATTGGAACCAATATCGCACCCCAACAACCTTTTCAAAAAGATCGGCAACCTTTCTGGACACCTACTTCTCCATTTACATGGAAAACACTCCATATCCCCACCAGTACATTTCTGAATTGCTAGCTTAGGTAGATACTGATAACATCCCATTTCTAAACATGGGCATTTTGGTTGGCTCTTCCACGCAAAACCAATTCACATAATAATGACTTGGTTGAACTTCAATTTATTCTCGCATTCATGGCGAAGATCCTTCAACAAATACCACTGAAAACTTTTTCCCAAAGCGATCGTACAACCTAAGTTTCGTTGTATGACCATTCTTTGCACCAGAATTGTCGTCAGTCCCCGTCCGAGACCCATTCTCAGCTTTCCTCTCCATCTGAATCCACCTTCAACACTACCTCTAGTCCATAAAGACAATGTCCCCTCAAAAGACTATCATTATAATACTTTATAACAACACAGATGGCCAATTTCCTACAATGGAATTAGTCGTGGCTACCATCTTATTTTTGAAGAACTTTACTCAAGCTATAAACATATGGTAAACCAAAGTGGTCATCTGTTTGCAGGAACTTCGACTGTTGTCATCGCGACTTCTTTCAACCATCGGAATATAAATCGCCACTAACCCTGTAGAAATAGGTGACAATGATAGAGGTTATTTATAATCTGTCCCCTATTCTCCAGTAACTCTTCAAACTAAACTTCATGCAGTGGCAGCACGAATTCATTTGTCACCGACCTTACTATCTGCTTGATATACTTGGCTGCCAGTTGTGCAATTGTACTAAGGTCAACTTACTGATCTTTTCGAGCAGCTTCCAAACTCGGTTGTTATACTAGGAGACTCCAACCTTCTCCACTCACCCTTGTGGGGAGACTCTGTCACTTCGTCTAAGTCCAAGCTCGTTGTAGATCCTCTAACCCCCTTTTCCTGAGATGCTTCCACCAGGACTCCCTACATATGAACGTTAGATACACACACTTCCTTCCTGTATTGATCTTTTTCTTTAGCTCATCTCTTTATGGTCTTTCCTGTCCGCTTTGATTACACTGGACGACAGAAATTTTGTTAAATGGATATCATGACTGTTTTTTCTATGTATTTTGGTACGCCTGAAAACGAATAACTCCAAATTTGCACACCGGGCTAGTTTTATTTGTAATTTTTACCATATTCATAACTAACAATATAATTCACTGAGTGTAAAATGTCTTGTTTTTGTTTAATATTTTCTTTAAGATTTTATGAACAAAGTGATCGCCAAACAATATAAAAGGCGTATAACTAAGTGGAACCAAAAGAAATAATAAAATAAAAGCAAAAACGTGATAAAACATGTTAGCTAACTGAGTTAAAAATAACCTTCGGTTCCGACGTTTTTTTTCATGAGCTCTTTGCCTGTCAGTTGTAACTCTGGACGTTGAAGCCAATGAAGTGCGTGATATTAATATACTTGCTGAATTATATATATATTATATATATAGTATATATTATATAATAATATATATCAATATATATATATATATATAGTATATATATATATATTATATATATATAATATATTATATGATATATATATCTATAGGGAAGGACCCTGGGTGATGTAGGTTTGGGTCTCTTCTTTAGTCCCCCTATTTAAGTAAATGATGAGTTTAAAAGTTTTGTAGTTCACAGAAAACGTCAGCAACGATTGATTATTCTTTTTATTTACTTAATCTCTTTTGTAGAGATTCACTAGGTTTCACACTTATCTTTATGAATAGGACACAAAGTTCTGGGGTATTATCTCTTTAGTAAGCGCAACAAGTTTGTACTTGTTTATTTTAAAAAATGGAAACAAAAGTTTCCACAAATTAATTAAACTTTTTGAAATAAAGTAAATCATGTTACTTTTGGGATTTAAACAATAAATTCCAAAAATAGAGACCCAACATTCAATAAATAAGATAAAGTTGTAACAAAGTCCCTTCTGTTGAGAATACCCTTCTTAGTAGTTGAGTGTCCACGGACTATTCCACGCGTCTACCTCCCTTTCCGACTTTTCTTTTGGAAAACTTGCGATCGAGATTCAAAGTCGCGGCCTTTCCTTAAATTTACCTCCTTTGCCGAAATTTGGTTTTGAAGTTTGGAGGATTTCTGGAGAGAGTATCTCAGTGAGATTTTTCTTCTGATTCTCTTATTCTTAATATTGCTCGAGTACCTCAACAGGACGGGTTTTTATATTATTTTATTTCATTTCGACTTTTGCCAAAATTTTGCTCGCGCAAATCTTACGAACAATACGAACATAATTAAATTTTTTTACAGTTTAATTGGAGTTCTACCATACTTTCCGCGCTACACACGGAGTGGAGAAAGTACATGTTATACATAATTATTACAAGAGTATAGAAACTTAACCTTCATTCAAATGTATACATATTTGTGGCATTTGACCATGCGCACAAACATATAAAACATTTCCATGACTTAAAAATAATAACTAAAATTATAAAGTTAGAGTACTTTCAAAATGCAAGCATATCTTATTATGTCCGAAGACATAATCAGACATTACAAACATTTGAAGGCAAATAGTATACATGAAATGTAAGAATATTCAAATACGAGCATTACTGGTTACATCCGAAGATCATTTGGAGTGACAAATTTTGAATACATAAAAATACAAACTAATGTTATATATACAGAAAATAAAAAGTGCATTTTAACACAAGCATATTTGTTATATTCCGTTAGATTAAACAAACATACAAAACATTTCAATGGGGTAAAATGTGAATGTTACAATAATTATTATATATATTATATTATATATATATATATATATAATATCATATATTATATATATCTATATATATATATATATAGATATAATAATATATATATATCATTATTATATTAAAATATTTCACATAATTAATTTGGAGAATGTTACTTGACGCCTCGGGTTTCTTCTTAAAGGAGGTTCTTCTCTTGGCACTGATTGTGCGGGAACATCGGATGATGTTGAAGGAGAATCTTCTGACAAAAAACATCGGATGATGAAGGGGCATCTCGTGGTACAACATGCTGAGTTTCTTACAGGGGCATATATGACAGGTTTCAATCGATCAATGGAAACCATATCAGTTCTTCCTGTTTGGTACTGTAACTTGAAACATCGATCGAACCGTTGAAGCATAAGGAAAGGTCCGGTGTAAGGAGCTTCTAACGTCTTCTTCATGGATTCTGACGCGTACGTTCAACATGTGGGTAACCTGTTTTTTCAAAGCTTCAGGGATGAAAGCATACTCGCGTTACGTATGCAAATGGTGGATGATTGTCTGAAATCGACGTTCTTTCATTCTGACGTGAATTTTTTCATAAAGACTCAAATTCTTGTTTTGAAGAAGGATTTGAAGGAAAGATGATCCGCGGGGTAATAAAAGGTGTTTTTCCTATTACGCTTGAAAAGGGAGTTCAACTTGCAAATCATTAGGTATACCATCGAAGGCTAAAAAAAATGACGGGCCAGGAGGTACCCAATCAGTCCTTTCTAGCCATTGATCTGCCGTTTTCATAGATCGGGTGAAACCTTTCGATTTCTTCCATTAGCTTTGGGCAATGGTAAGATGAACAGTTTCTAATCGATGGAAACCAAATTAAGAATAGATAGTTCTGAGAAAACTCACTTCACTTCAAACTGAGGTCCGCGATCCGTGATGCATATAAAGGCCACGCAGAATCTTGAGATCCACTGTAAGAAAGCGTAAGAGACAGATTTTGCAGTGGTTTTTTGAAGAGGAAAGGCTTTCCATCCCATCCTCTTGGTTTCTATCAATACAAAGTGAGAAGATATCCGAAACGTTGCTGGATCTTGAAGAGGCGGTGGTTGAAGGTAAGGTCAACAATATCAAATGTGTATGGTTTCAAGCGCTGGGAAGCGATATTTCTATTTGGAATACACCAGGTTGCCTTTGTATGGCGTTGGAAATCTGGAACTTGACATTGATGGCAACGATCGAGTCTATATACGAAATCTTTACCAGTATTGGCGCCAGAAGTAGCGCGTTTCTCATGAATCGAAGAGAGCTTTGAACCTGGAATAGACTGCCAATGGAGATCTTGAAAACTTGTTCACGATTCTGCTTAGGAAGAAATTGGACGAGGATGAGGAGTAGTATTTTCGCACCAAATTTGAAGATTGTCATAGAGTGTGGGAAAGCATGAAGTCTTGGCTTGTAGGTTTGTAATTCTTCATCAGTGGCTTGTGATCGTGCTATAGCAGGAAGATTAACTGGATCGATGGAAGTAGATGATATGGAGCGTGATAAAGCATCATCTACCACCGTTATCTTGATCCTTTAATATATAATGGCTGAAGAGACGTATTGCTGGCGATGTGGCGATCGCTCTTTGCTGGCGATCGCTCTTTGCCTGGATTTCTGCTATAAAAAGCGGAGACAAGGGGTTTATGATCTGTACACAAGACGACATCTCTACCTTCTAAAAGTGTTTAAAATGAAGAACACACCAAAATATGCTGCTAAGAGTTCTCTGTCAAAAAATCTGAAATACTTTTCCTTTGTTGGTAGTCCATTTTCTTGCTGTAAAATCAATTGGTATTGGTTCCCATCAATCATCTGATGCAGTGCAACTCCGATGGCGACTTGGGAAGTGTCAGTGACCAAGTTGGAGACTGAGTGACATCTGGATGAGAGAATTGGCGAGCTGCCTTGCGATTGGCTCGATAGCATCTTAATCTCCTAAAATGGCTTAAGAGGCTTCTCGGAGACCCAACGAGAGACTAAGATCTTTGTTAGGACATAAGTCTTGCGCCAGTTCCGACAAGCGGAAAAAAAAATTAGCAAATTAAGAAAATCAAATGACGATAATATCCCACCATACCAAAGAAATCGACGAAGACTAGAATAGTCAGCTGGCATAGGATAGGCGGAAATTTCAGACTTCTTGAATAGGTGTAACTAAGGCCATGGGAAGAAAATATGTAACTTAAAAAAGTCTAGAGATGATTGCATAAATAAAGCACTTAGGAACAGAAATACAAAGGTGGTTATCAAGTAAATTTTGAAATATTTGACGCCAAATGTCCCGTTGTGTTTTGTTTCTTCGATTCTCAGAAAAATAATAAGCTCATCCCAGATACACAAAAACAAAAGGAATATCTCGAATTATTGAATCCATAAAGCGTTGGAAGGTATGCTCCAGCAGTTACGAAGACCAAAAGGCTTAAAAACAAACTCACAAAGACCAAGAAGGGGTCGTAATGGCAGTCTTTTCTATGTCTTCTGGATGAATAGGGATCTCATGATATTGCTCGGAGAAGATCTATTTACTGTATACATGCGTACAGTGAAGTTTACTGAACAAGCAGAACTGTTAATATATCGGAGAGGATAACGATCTTGGTTTTGCACACGATTTAAGTTCTAAATCACCCATGAACGCATTCACTGGAGCGTTTCTTAGGAAACGAGGTGAGAGGAGACGACCAGGGGATTTAAGAAGGACTCGAACACATACCAGCTTTTAAGAGAGTATTAGACTCAGTTTTTTGCACTGCTAATCCTATCCTCTGCTTAGACGTGACGACAATTTAGCATACTCAACGGCGTGAGCGTCCACTTGTCTCTATACGGTGTGCAAAAATTTGATTCATACTCAGAATTTTTGTAATGGATAATAGGTTGACGTTAGAGATTGAAAATCCATCCAAAAGTTGAGTTACTACTGGATGAGAAGGAAATGTAAATTAAAATCATGGGATAGGCACGACCTTCAGATTCGAATTGGAGCCTGTGTTCGTAGTTGGAATCAAAAAGTTTTTATCAACAATCCAAAATCTCAAATTAAAAGATTGATGAAGAAATCCAATGCCGAGCAGGGGGGTACTAATGTCTGCAACTAGAAAGGTCAATTAAAATTCACGGCGAAGGGATGGTAAAAGTAAAAAATGCTGTAAGTTCACCATGCACCTTAATAGGAGTATTATTCTGCTGCAGTACCATGAAACTGCGTAGGAAATAGAAAAAATTACGTGCCATCGATAAAGGAAGGGCTGTTATACTTGCGCCAGTGTCGACTAAAAAGTCTATGGTTTTTCCAAAAATACAACAGAAAGTTTTGAATTATGCAACGCCCAAGATGGCGCTTCATTGCATCTCGCTCTTGTTCGCTCTTTTTGAAGTAGGCAACAGGGTGATGAGGCACGAGAAGATGCAGGTGAAGAAGGTCTAGAAGAGGGATATATCTGTAAGCCTTGTTTGTTTGGCCATTGACACCAAGGCTTGCAATTCCTAGCTTGTGTACCAAAATATAAGTGTGATTGACAAACTTTAGGTTTCTGATCGCTATAAAACGGTTTAAGGCTAAAAGGAATAGAAGATATTGAAGTAGTAGGCTTATGAAAATTGTTAACAGGATTTGTAACTACAGGAGCACAGCTCGCTGCAGTTTGAGACAAAGGATTGACAAATGGTAAAAGATCGTTTGGCTATGCCGCCTAATTGTTCCATGAGCAGAGAAGTTTGGCTGCAATAACAGGACCGAATAGAGATGGAAAATCGTCAAGTAAAACGAAGGCGCACGATATCTTCACCAACTATTTAATTTAGATCTAAAATTTAAACTGGTCGCGAAGATACGCAGATGGTCTACCAGTAAAAGGTTTTTTGGACAGTAGCTCCTGAAACATTCTCGTTTTTGCCCTGTTCAAAAGGGAATGATAGATTCCTCTAAGAAAGAATATATTTTTACTCTATAGCTTCAGAAGGAGCAATGCGAGAAACAACTTCTGCAGGAAGGTTAGAAAAGTGTGATAAAAACGAGTTTGTTCCGAAGTAATTCTAGCAAGGAAAATTTGGGCCTTTAAAATGTGGAACCAGGAAGAAACGGCAGCCTCTAAAATTACAGGAACTTTAAATCCTTACCTGAGCCAAAGCAGCAGTGTCCGATTCCCACTGTCCCGACATTGTATTTTCAGTTACTGGTTGAAGATTTTGAAGGGTTGATTGAGATGCTGCGGGTTCTTCTGTCTTTCCTATGAACACTCCGCGTTCCAATTATTAGGGATAGGTACTTGGAGTACTCTAGCGTGGTCTTTTCGTTAGTCCCCCTATATAAGTAAATGATCGAGTTTAAAAGTTTCTGTAGTTCACAAAAACGTTCGCAAACGATAGGCCACTGCCAGTTTACTCTATTTCTTTAGTAAATGAATAACACTAGGTTTTCACAACTTATCTTTAT
>JABUQX010087591.1:0-27500 GCA_015478945.1 Trachelipus rathkii
GGTATCTTCGTTCCAGTCGGAGAAGATTCAGGTGTTTTAACCGTTTTCGCACATTTATCGTGAAACGCTTTCCTTTCGTACTTCGCTAATCTATGTCCTCCAATACTAACAATTTCCCTCAATGTTGGAAGCACGCACATGTCCAACCTATTCCAGAAAAAGGAAGCCGTTCTGATCATTCTCTAATTATCGCCCTATAGCTCTCAGCATATTCTATCTAAGATCTTTGACACCCTTCTCAACTCCGGTGATGCTTGACATATTGAAGTATTTGTCAGGTTATGACACGCGTCGATGTTCTCAAGCCCCACTGCTTAATGTTTCCTCCTTCTCTTCTTACTTATGTCTGAGCTTTCTTTCAAGTGCTCAATATCGTCAATTGTTGATGGGGCGACTTCTTTTTTTCTATTAAAGGTAGTGTTCCGCAGGATGCTGTTTCCCCTTCTACTATATTATTACTTTTCCGTAATGTTATTCTTACCTGTTTATAACTCTATCCACTCATATGCCGATAGCTCGACCCTTCATTCTACTATTTTCAATTCTGCTCCCTCTTTTACTTCTAAATTGCCTCTCGTCCAATTTTTCCGATTCTATTCTCGCTGATCTGGAAAAATATTCGATTGGGGTCGCCTCAACCTTGCGAAATTCAATTCTTTTTAAAGCTTCCACTTCTACTATTCTGCCTTCTAAAAATATCTTCTCTAACTTTACATCTCTTTTACTTCACTCTTCTTGTTGATAAACCGACCCTCCTTGGGTTTACCACAAACACTCTGAATTCGAAAATATGCATCACAACGATTGTAGGGCGGCCTCAAAGGAAACTGGGAGTTCTGTTTGAGACTGCAAGATTTTTCCTCTTCTCAGTGCTCCAGCTATGCAAGGAGTCTCATCACTCCCTTGTGTAGATGCTCTATTCTCATATCTAGGGAGCTCTGGTTTCACTTGGCACTTTGAACAGGTCGAGTCCCAAAGCCAAGAGCTTAAGCCATTTCACCAGTGCACCAGTTCACTTGACCCTCTATCTTTGCGGCGCGATGTTGGTGCTTTTTATCTCTTTCTATAGGTACCGCAACGGCAGGTGTTCGAGGGAAAACACTCGCGTACCACCACCTTACGACGCCCTCGTAGCACAAGGGGGGTGCTGTGTCTGCACTTGAGTTTTGTGTTGATGTAGGTAACTCAAGGCTAGTAGTTTGCTTTGGTGCTTCCTTCTTTCCTGCCACATCTGTTCTGTGGAATTCTCTTCCATCTCCTGTGTTTTTACCTGCTGAATTTAATCTCCCTCACTTTGAAAAGCCTGCGTCTGTGGCTCACATCTGCATGTGTATGCTAGTGGATGAAATTTAGCTGTTAGCGCCCCGCACTCTGAATGGGGCTCTGCCATTAATTAAGTGTAGTGACAGCTGTTAAAAATAATGTAATATATGTATATATATATATATATAAATATATATATATATATAATAACCATAATATATATATATAACAATAACATATATATATATATATATATATATATATATATATATATATATATATATATATATATATATATATATATATATATATATATTAGGGTTACCCAGGAGTTTAGAGGTAAAATTTCTATTTTAAATTTTTAAATTCTCACCCTCTTAAGTTTATGCCATAAACACGCCATGTGATAAATTTTAGTCTGATTGAAGAATATTTAATAGTGCCGACACACTGATGAATTCTAACAATATATAGTTTTTCCACACCACCCATGAGGTAACCATATGAGGCGCTTTTTTTAATGTGGTTTCCCCAAAAGGCCTAATCCACAGTTTTTATATTTGTCATTTATTCACATTTACTTAACGAGGATCATTTAATTATTTTTCAAACTCCTTTTCAGCTGCTCTTTGGCTACTCCTAGAAATTTTTGTGTCTTTCTACCATTTGGAGAATGTTTTGCATCTATTCTTCGTTTTTCGTTAGATGACTATTGTAGTTTTGATGTAATGCTATAGGTCTTTCGCGTATCGTTGATAATATTTAGTGTCTGGCATATTTTCATTGCTTTCTTGTAGTCGTTTCTGTCGTGCCATTCTGATGGATCTATGTCGAGAAATGATGAGTTTAAATGCTTTTTCGAGAAAAAAAACAAAAAGGTAGATTCTGTAACGAAGTCGGTCAGTGCTTTATCGCGGGTGCCATCATGGTCATTCAATGCCACGGACTATCTAGACTTTTTCTTCTTGGTTTATGAAGAGCTTCATGCATCTTGCATTTCATTTCAACTGATACTTCATCATCAATAAACGCACGTGCTACTAGTTCTTCACCTAGGTACCACAAGTGATGTTTAAGTGCTTTACTAGCTACTAATGAGAGTTCATTATCATCACAACATTCAAGGTCTTGGAGATACTTTAGGTCATTTCTTGGAGCCGAACTTGCTAATGGAGCTAAAAACTAGTTGGGAACATAAAATTGCATGGCAAATAATGCAAATCTTTATATTGCAACTTCTTCTTGGGTTGTCATCTATCTTGAACTGTGACTTTTTTTTTTTTTTTTAGATTTTTCACCACCACTCACGGGCAGAGCCCTGTTCAAGGAGGATGTTGCACGCCTCAGAAGTCAATAGCTAAAGCAAATTCCGCAGATGAGCACAGACGCAGGCTTTGAAGTGGGGGGAGATTAAATTCATTAGGAAACACAGAAGATGGAAGAGAATTCACAGAACTGAGGTGGCAGGAAAAGGAAGCACCGCAGCGAACTAGCCTGGAGTTACCAATATCAACACAAAACTCATTCGCAGACACGGCACCCCTTGTGCTATGAGGGCTACGTAAAGGTGGTGGTACGCGAGTGATAAGTTCCCTCGAGCACCTGCCGCTGCGGTACCTATAGAAAAAGAGATAAAGCACCAACATCGCGCCGCAAAGATAGAGTCAAGTGAACTGGAAAGTACAGAAGAACAGTTTATAAACCTTTTTGGCCTTTGACTCTAAACTCTATCCAAAAGCAAAATTGAAACAGAGCCCCAGATATGAAACAATTACTTCCATACAAGGGCGGATGAGGCTTTTGTATAGCTAGTAACTGAGAAGAAGGAAAAAAAAAGTCTTGCAGTCTAAACACTTAACTCCCAGTTTCTTTGAGGCCGCCCTAGCATGCGTTGTGATGTGAGGTTTTCCAAGACATTTTTGTTTTGTTTTTGTTTGGATAAAGATGTTTATATTGTCAACAGCAGAGAAGAACCGTCGAAAGAGATAGGAAGGTGAAGGTGTCTTAGAGGGAGATTTGTAGAGTTGGGTTTTAAAAAATTGAATTTCACAAAGGTTAAAACGGCCCACCCGAAATTCTTTCAGATCCTTGAGAATAGAATCGGAAGATTAGGAACGAAGCAATTCTTGAAAGAAATAAAAAAGGGAGCAAATTAGAAATGAGTTGAAGAATGAAGGATGTAAAGTCATCGGCATATGAGTGGATGGAGTTAGATGTGGGTAGAGAAGATCACTAATGAAAAGTAAAAAATTAAGTAGGAGATAAGACAGAATCCTGAGAACACCACAATTGACAGAAAGAAGAAGAAGTCGTCATCAATTACAGCCGATGTTGGAGGCGATTTGAAGGAAGCTAGATGTAAATAAGCAAATGGGAGGAGGAAATCAAAGGAGGGGAGCTTGGAGAGCAGTGGCGCGATGCCATAACCGGTCAAATGCTTTGGATTTGTCAAGAGCTCCACCACGCAAGTCTCCCCGTAGTTCCTAAAGGCGGAAAACCATAAATCAGTAAGATAGGAAAGTATGTCGCCAGTAGACCTCCTCGAGCTCCGAAAGCCATACTGGCGATCAAAAAGTAGATAAATTCCAGATGATCTAGGAAATGAGAGTTAAGAAGAGGTTCCAAAGATCTTGATAGAATACAAGTGAAGGAGCTATAAGACGATAGTTAGAGAGATCAGAGCAGCTTCCTTTTTCGGAATAGTTGGACATGTGCGTGCTTCTAACACTGAGGAAAGTGCTAGTATTGAGACATAGAATATATAGTTGAACGGGGAGAGGGGGCCAACTGGGAAGGGCACTCCCTCAAAATCGAAGGAAGAATGCCATCCGGAGCCACCCGCCTTCCTAACGTTCATAGATTTTTGAACCCCATGCACCGATCAAATGTAATCAGAGGCAAAGACATAGGACACCTGAGAGGAGGAGAAGGAGGAGTATGAGGAATGCCAGATCGTCCAGGGTTGAGATAGAGGAAAATAGGAGGCCGAAGAGATTGGCCTTTTTCAGTTAGAGAATTAGCAACAGAACCATCAGATCGAATAAGAGGAGGAAAGGTAGATTTACAGAAGTTGTTAGAGATGTTTTTGGCAAGAGGCCAGAAAGATTTGTCAGTAGGAACCAGGAGGTTAGCACTTTCGTTTGAGAAAGCGTTTTGCTTGTCGAAAGTATCCTTCAACGATTTCACAGCTGAATGAAAATTAGCAAAAGAGTGATAGGAGAACGAGAATTTTCCCTCCCGATACCCACTGTCTCTAGCCTGAATGGGCAGAGAACAAGCACGATCGAACCATGGATTATGAGGAAAGATTTAGCCGAAGAAGGAATGAACCTGCTCATCAATCAACGATTACAGCTCCCACCTTATCGAGTAGGTGACTCGCCATCCATCGTGAAGATAGAAGAGCATCAAGTTGCGAAAAAGAAATCTCTCCTCAGGGTGTCTCCTAAATAAAGAGCTGTAATTCCAATAGTGCGATAATCCTCCCGTGGGTGACATTTCTTTAATTGATTGATGCAAAAAGTCAAGATGTTTTCTATCCATGACGTTTCTATGAACTGTTTCATGCTTTAATGTATTAATATTTTTCCAGAAAATCTTGAAATGCTTGAACAAGCAGAATATCTGGTCCATTTGAGACGTTATAGCATTTGTTGAAGCTTTAGAGAAGCTCATTAATGTGATGTCGGCATGCAAAGGCTAAGAGACTTCTTTTCAACTTTTGATCGATAATTTAACAGGCACCCTTTTATCAGTATTACTTGCCGTATAGTGTCAAAACACATCCCACTTATGCTGTTTTCCAAGTTCCAGTCTTTCGCACATTCAACTACAAAGTTTACAACTTGCTCACCAGTTCCTTTCTAAAGTTTTTGTGAACCCAAAAGCTTTGATCTGCCCTCTTTACTGACTAAGATAGCTAATCGTTGAACATTTTCTTCATCTGTTAAATTCTGCCATAATTTACGGTTCCAGTGAATAGCAAACTATGAAACACCCGAAAATGTTTGTTTAGTATCATCTGCAATTGCCTTAAGAACTGCAGATCTTCATAGTTGCGAGGTGCTTCTACTTATCACTACTACGTCATCAATATTTTTTCCACAAGCTGAAGCAGTAGCAGATAACACTTACATTGCGCTTTAATCACTCATTTTAGTTATATCTAAAGCCATTGCCAAGTCGAGAGTTATGATTTGTTCACGTTTATTTATTATTTTACCTGCTTTGGCTCAGGATGGTCCAGGCTGGGGTTCGTCATTACAAGGTGAATCACTGCTGCCATCGTCACTACTACTTTTTGGCATAACAACCGATACCTTTTTTGCGATGAATTTCTCTTTCTATTCTCTTGCTTTCTGGTTCGTCCATTTTGAGTCTTTTTTGTTTTGTTTTGCAACATAATTCTTGTCAATATTCCTCATATACCTAACCCTGCTTTTTCCTCTCTGAGCATTAAGGAATAATCGATCTTCTTCATTTGATATCATAGTCATTGCATTAGCATGTACAATATCAAATGGAACGGCTAAGCTATCTTTAAATTCGGTTTCTTTCTCTGTTTGAATTTTATTTCTTTTTGATCTTGATTTTTGATTTAATCAATATTTTCGGTATGGCTTCTGAATTTTGGATAGCACATGTTGCTTGTCTCGTGTAGAGAGTTTGGTGCAATTTCGATTTCCTATTTTCTGGCTACTTGGTTCTATTATCGGCTATTTTTGAATTAGACTTTTTTTAAACAAAAAATACTTAAAAGAATCCAGCTCACTAGTAAACCTTTTAAAAAAAGTATAATTCAAAAATAGCCGATAATAGAACCAAGTAGCCAGAAAATTGGAAGTCGAAATTGCACTAAACTCTTTACAAGCTGCCTTAGTCCTGACGAAGTGTGATGGATCGGATCCACGAAAGCTCGAACCTGTGTTTATATTTTAAAGAATATTTTAAATTACTTGTTTGTGACCTTATAATATGTATGTTTTATAAAGTATGTTCTATATAAAGTAACTCCTTCATAGTGTCTTCTTTATGTGGCAACCTCAAGGGAATAAAAAAACTCAATAATATATAAGCTACGAGTATAGTAGCATTGAAGAAAACAATACAATATGAATCCCGAAAAACAACAGGATGTAAAGTATTTCTTATTTCAAAATTATCACATAAAGAAGCCTTTTTACAATAATGTTGATACCTTAATTGCTGCAAATATGGCTAAGTGTAACGTAAACTTCCTAAAAGACTGCATAAATGATTGCAACATTCCCAAAAGCCTAGTTCCAAAAACTGTTTATATACCAAAAAACGAACTAAAACAGATTCTTATCAACAAAATTCAATTGAGAAAACACACAATAAAAGAAAAATTTAGATATAATTCCTGGAATTTTCAAAAACTGCAACGGACCTTCTATCAAAGATTTGATAGTCATAGTTTATTCACTGATCTTTTGGATTATGCCTATGATATAAAAAATAAAAAAATTAACCTTAGAAAAGCTTCTCATAATAGAAAGTTAAACTATCTTTTCCGCATAAGTCCGTGGTGTGCTTTCGGAGATTTGGATAATGTGGTAAATTTGTCTGACCATAATCTTAGTCATACAGAAAAATCTCTACTGAATTTTGGTCTGAGCTTTTCCTTACCCAACCCCGATCCTTGGATAAACCAAACTTTAAATTACAAAAAATGGAAAAGCTTTAACAAAGATAAAGATTTAAACTATGACATACTATTTGGAATAATTTTAAAGTTACAAAAGGACTTTATGGAACATTCTGGATTCCCTAAAAGATTTTTTGATGCCTTATACAATCTACAAAAAAATAGAAACCTTATAACTACTAGGTCGGATAAAGGAAATATCATGGTTGTTATGAACGTGGATGAATATGTCAGAAAAGCACACAACTTATTGGATGACAATAATACTTACAAAAAGCTCAATAAAAACCCCCTAAAAAACTCCCAACAGCAATTTAATAAAATTATCTCCGAAACTTTCACCACTCAAAAAGACCTTCAAAAGAAATTTAAAGCATATATACCAAATTTATCAAAGTTTTATGCATTGCCAAAGCTCCACAAAGAAAATATCCCATTGAGACCAATAATTTCCAACATTAATTGCACTACTCAAAATTTATCAAAATGGATTGCCAATATACTGAAACCACTAATAGGAAATATATCAGGTTCGCATTTAAAAAACTCTGAACAGTTTATTCAACGCATCAAAAATATAACCTTTTCAGAATTTCAAATACTAAGTTTCGACGTGACGTCTCTTTTTACAAACGTACCGATTGATTTCACATTAAATTTGCTAGAAAGATATTTAAATCAAAAAAATATCATTCTCCAACCTAATTTCAATATAATTAAAAAACTGATAAATTTAACATTGGATCATGCATATTTCTCGTTCCAAGACGAATACTATAAACAAATATCTGGTCTCTCTATGGGCTCCTCTCTATCTCCAATCATGAGCAACATCTTTATGGAACTAATAGAATTTTATTACATAACTCCAGAATTTCCCACAATAACCTGGTTAAGATACGTCGATGATGTATTTACAATAATACCAAAGAATTTAAACATCGATACTATATTAAACTTTATTAATAATATACACAATAATATAAAATTTACAGTGGAAAAATCAATAAATAATTAGAAACTTTTTAGATCTTCAAATAAACTGGAACACGAACCAATTTCCAGCCTTTAAAATTTGGAGAAAACCTACATTTAAACCATCATACATTCATTGGTATTCAAACCATGAAATTTCAATAAAAATTGCAACCTTAAGTAATCTGTTCCTGAGAGCATACAAGCTCTGTAGCCCTGAAAATCTGCAACAAGAAATAAAATTACTAAAAAATAGCTTCCATAACTTAAAATATCCTGCAAACTACATAAATATAGCCTTACGAAAGGCAAAGAATAAATATATGAATATCAATACCACCACCAATGATGACTACTCTAATGTTTTACCAATACCAAACATACAAATAAAAACAATTAAAAAATATATACCAGATTCGATAAAAACAGTTAAATCTAATAGTTTGATTTTAAAACGCATGCTAATACCTAGAACCAACAATACAAATAAAAATGCAGGAATATATAAAATTAAATGTATAGATTGTCACAGCAAATATATTGGAGAAACGAATAACTTCACTACAAGATTCGGCCAACATAAACATGATTTACAAAAAGATAAACAAAGTTCATCACTAGTAAAGCATAGACAAAACTGCAACCATCGTATAGATATAAATACTCCAGAAATAATTAAAACTATTCAAAATACAGAAATTCGCAAAATCACAGAATCATTTATTATAAGCAACTCTAACAACTTTAATCTACAACAAGGTGAAATCATCATTGACAAAATTAACAACAAATACTTAAAAGAATCCAGCTCACTAGTAAACCTTTTAAAAAAAGTATAATTCAAAAATAGCCGATAATAGAACCAAGTAGCCAGAAAATAGGAAGTCGAAATTGCACCAAACTCTCTACAAGCTGCCTTAGTTCCTGACGAAGTGTGATGGATCGGATCCACGAAAGCTCGAACCTGTGTTTATATTTTAAAGAATATTTTAAATTACTTGTTTGTGACCTTATAATATGTATGTTTTATAAAGTATGTTCTATATAAAGTAACTCCTTCATAGTGTCTTCTTTATGTGGCAACCTCAAGGGAAAAAAAAAATCAATATATATATATATATATATATATATATATATATATATATATATATATATATATATATATATATATATCTCATTCTCTATTTATATATCTATTTTTATATATATATATATATATATATATACTGCTATATATATATATATATATATATATATATATATATATATATATATATATTTACAACTTACAACCGTTCCCAGGAAAGTTCAAGACCCTGTCAGTGGGGCAAGCTCTCTTCTCCATCTTCTCTCATCTCCTGCATTCCATGTGTTCTTAATGAGTCCTCCACCGTGCTTTCCCATCTCTTCCTAGGTTTTCCTCTTGGTCTTGTTCCCTCCGATCTCCATTCCCATCTCCTCTTAGCCACTCTCTCCTCCTGCATCCTCTCCACTTGTCTTTACCACCTCAATCTGGTCACATCCATATTATTTAATATAACCTTCACTCCAACCTCCTCCATTATTCTTTCGTTTCTTTGTCTGTCTCCTCCAGATTTCCCACTATTGCTCTCAAAACCTACATCTCCTCTGACTGTATAATACTATCCTCTCTTGTGGTCGTACTCCATGTCTCTGCCCTCTGCTCTTGCAGTTCCCCCATACTGAACTATCCTACTTGTTATCTTCTGTACATTTCCTCCTTCTCTTCTAAATACTCCACCAAAGTATTTACATTTCTACACCATCTTTATCTCAGTCCCTTCCACATCTACTCTCAGATCTCCCCCTCCTTCTTCTCTACTGACCACCATGATCGTCGTCTTTTGTCTGTTCATAGTCAGACCGGCATCTCTAAATCTATTCGCAAAACATGTCACCACCTCTCGCAGCCTATCTCTCTCTTCGCTCCAGCACGCCAAGTCATCCGCGTATGCAAGAATATCACCGTCAAAATCTCCTATATCCTCTCTCACCTTCTTTATCACTACATTTAGATATGCTACTTAGGTTAATTTCCACGTTTAGTCGTTTCTTGTCTGAAAACTCATGAAAACATTCAAGTTTATATATATATATATATATATATATATATATATATATATATATATATATATATATATATATATATATTATAATATATATATATATATATATATATATATATATATATATATATATATATGGACAAAGTTACTTAACGCCCACACGGAACGGGAGCTCGGATAAAAAAATTTTGGGTAGCATATGTGATACATAAATAGATGTTCTAGGGTCGAAATGAATTTTTTTTATCTGGTACAAGGCGAAATTATACTTATATCATCTGTAAAAGGTATTACGGCAATGTAGGGCTCGAGCCGACGGGGAACACAGGGGGACGTTTTCCATACCCGTAGGGACGGAGGACCGCGACACCCAAATACCAAGAGCGGGGTTCCGGAGACCCTCCCCGTAGGGGGGAAATAGTCCCCCGTAGTTCCCCAGCGAGCCGAGAGACCCCGACTCCTGCCACCGGTGCGGTATACCCTTGGGGTATTCTTTAATTACATTTTCCTTACTAAAATTTTACAGGATTCCAAAAATGTATTCTTTTCGCTGTAGCTATTGTAGTTTTGAGATATGATTTTTTTTTTTTTTTTTTTTTTTTTATTTCGACTCTAAAACGTCTATTTATGTATCATAGGGCTACCTGTGAAAATTTTTTTTTGATCCGAGCTCCCGTTCCGTGTGGGCGTTAAGTAACTTTTACATATATATATATATATATATATATATATATATATATATATATATATATATATATATATATATATATATATATATATATATATATATATATCTTTCATATATATATATAATATATATATATATATATATATATATATATATATATATATATATATTATTAAATAGAGGTTCTTTTAAGTCTTCTATTGCTTTAATTAATTATACGTGGGTCTAAGAACCTGCCTTTGAAACCGAATAAAGATAAAAGTATGGCGAAACTTATCGAAAAAGCCCCTTAATAACAATCATAAAAAGAGCACTAAGTAATAGGGGATATTTTTAGAGCAAAAAATTCTCGTAAAAGAAAGAAAGGGATTCGTAAGTTTCTTTTCTTCTTCGAATGTTTTTGTCTGAAAAAGAAGTGAAAGAACGGAAAAGGAAGAGGAAAAAAGGAGCGAGTGCCTTGAACGAAGAACGAAAGCGGTAGAAAAGAAAGAAAGGACAAAAAAAACATGTGTAATAAATACGGAGAAAAATGATGAAGCCTTGTTAGAGATATTCCGATCAAAAGTATTTTTTATAGACCTTCTTCTATTTTCTTGATTAAGTTGTGGCCTTTTTCACGTCCACTTTTTTCACATATTGATTCCGCTTTCTTGAAAGAGAAGAAAGCCACAAAATGGCGATTTCCGCTTTTTATAATCAAACTCTTAAATTCTTAAGTCACATTCTTGCTTTCCAATATATATATATATATATTAAATGAAATATATATCTATTATTTAGATATCACAAAAAGTAATTATATGACCTCCAAATAAAAATGGAGTAGTATCGTATAAAATATTTTTTATTTTATTTATATACATATATACGCATTTAGAGTACAGTATATATATCATATATATATATATATATATTATATATGTATTATCTTCACTTCCTATATAATATATGCCGAATAGTTAGTGAGCGTAATACACTTATAAATGAAGGGATAGTTTATTGATAATATAACTATATATATTATATTGCTACTATCGTATACCATATACCTATATGATTATACCACCATGGCTGTGATTACGTGAAAGAAGGAGAGAGGAGAGACCAAATTATCGAGGATAGTTATCATTTGTACCATTACACACGCGTTTTGATCTAAATAAAGTTACCTGTAAGTCTATTACAATTTTAGTAGGTAAATGATTATACAAGAATGTCTCTAAGTGTGATTGTGATATAATATGGGTACGTTTATGTCCGTAGATGTGACGAGTTGGCTACGGAAACTCCTGCAACGTAAAGTCACGCTCAACATATAGCACACGAGGGATGAATTTGCCGTTTGAACCTCTTGATTATTAAAAAAACAAACTTCGAGCTATAGGTTGCCTTGATAGTACCCTTCAGACTTAATCTCTATTCCGATGAGATGATATCAGGGATTAAAAATACTTACCAGGAAATTTGTTGATTTCAAATAATTCATTTGCCTTCCGGTAGAGCACATCAATATAGTACGGATTCCGCCGCTTGAAGCCACACAATAATAATACACACACTCACACTAATCTCTGTCTGAATTCAGACATATATATCTATCTAATATTATAACTATAACTAATTATTAATGCTCCTTCTAATAACATATTCATATTTATCTACTCTATAATTATTGGATCTATATTCGAATTACCGTAATTAATACGAATAGCTGAACTAAAAACACTCACGAAAGAAGTATAGACTAAAGAAATAATCAATATAACATCACAATTTAATAGAAAGAACATTATAGAATAATAAAAATAATAAGATGAGGAAAATAGTTTTCATGTTACTTTTACAACTAATTTTAATTAATAATATAATTATATTTAATTAATTCAATAAATAATAATCTAATAAATATCAAGCTTTAATTAATCCAATGACATATATATTAAATGAATTTAATTAATAAGTAAAATATATATTATATATATATAATAAATAAGTTAGTTATAAAAATATATATAAATATTATATAATATTACTATAAAATAATAAGTACAATAATTAATAATAATAGATAAATAATAATAGAATAGATAATAATAGATAATGAGCGGTATCAATATCAATAGAGATAAAGATATCAATTTTAAATAATAATTACACTGATAAAAAAATAAATATATTAAGATATATGAATAAACTCACACCTAACAAATAATAATACAAAGATTAAATACTTGAATTAAAAAATGAAATAAGAATGAGATAATCAATAATAATGAATAAATTGGATTAACCGACAAACCTAAAGTTTAAATTAATAAAATATTAATAATAAATAATATAGATAATAATATATCAGAAATAATAAATCCAATATATATATAATATATCATACTACTCAATATAAAATATGACGCACTCAAAAGATAAAATTGAATATAGCTACATCCACAAATATATAATGACAATATGAAATTTAAATAATCATAATTTATATATTTATATAAGACACTTAGATAAATTACTATTAATTGACAAATATAGAGTAAGAGCTTATTAATCAATTAAACCTAAAACACTAACAAACCCTAGATTCAAAATAAGTAGATCATTAAATGATACAAATTAATAATATAATAAAAATATCACTATATATAATAATAATAATGCTAATAATGATAATGAAAATAATAATGCATACAAAATTATTATCACTAATAACTCACAAGACTGTCCATTCAAAAATACATCCTTTGAATGGCTAGTCTTAAAATTAAATTAAATAATAATTGTTACTCACATAACACTCTATTTAATTTTAATAATTGAGCACCAATATTTACCTAAATTATGATAATTTATATTACAATAATATATAAATTAATACATAATCTAATTAAATTAAATACACTAATAATAATACATACCTAAAATTAATCATAATAATTAATTATAATAATATATTAAATACACAATTAATAACAACAAAAAATCACAAAATCAAAATGTATTCAAATAATCAATAATATATAAACTAATATAATACATAATCATAATCCATCAACAATAAATAAACAGAGTAGCAATAAATCATAATAATAATAATAATAAAACTCAATAAATACATATAAATACAAACATATATAAATAATAAATAATAATAATAATAATAATACCGAATTAATCTCAAAATATTATTAACCCAAACAATATATATAATGAGACTTAGAGATTAATAAAATCAAAATCTTTAATCAATACAAAATTAATAATTAATAATAATATAATAATAATAACAATAATAATAATAATAATAAATAATAATAATAATAATGAATAATAATAATATATAATAATAGATAAATAATATGAGTATCACAATACACATTAATAATAAATACACTCTATAATATACTTAGATTTTAAGTTATTCTTTTAATTTCAATAACTCTCTTATAACACAGTGAGACTCGAGATAATCAAAAATCTTTTCACATATCTATAAAATTAGAACACTACTTGCACTTTCCTAGACATGAATATTACTTACATATGCACTTTTATAACATGGTAACCTATCTTTATTATAGTTATCATTAATACGACTGTGTAAATGGCATCTAGATCACAGACAATATCCTCTCAATCTCTCAGTATTATCAAGAGATGTACAAAATTTGTACTTCCCTGTAGACTTATCATATTACCTCAAAAAATTCGTTTGGGAATACAAACTCCGCCAAATGGAGCAAGGAGCACTTCATCGTAGTGATTTCATGTCTGAAATCATTCATTACACAGCATTACCCCCTACGTCGTAAACACCCTGTATATATATATACTAATGATATCTTAATATAGTTTATTTCTTAAATAAGTAGTCTTTAAATTTGGCTGTCATAGTATATAAATGCTCTATCTAATACATTGTTTAACAATAGCTATTATTAATATTTAAAGGTACTTTATAATTTTTATATAGCTACTACCATCCTTATTGCTACTATATATAATATATATAATAGAAAAACTAGACAGGGCCGATTTATTTATACCTAGCATCTTAATATATCTATTCTTTGCTTCCAAACATTTATGATTATAGCCTATACCTCATTAATTTAACTGAATATAATAATTACACACACAGATATTATTTTACTTATTGGATCCATATATGAACTCCTAGCCAATTACATTTTCAATATCCATTATATATAAATTATTATCATTCGAGTAACCTACATGTAACCGAAATATCAACATTTAATCTATTAAAAATTTCCTTATATAATACACTATATATATAAATTTATAGCCCTATTATCAGAAGTCTATATATCAAGAATAGATTTATATTGTAAATACATATACACATCACATCATTATTTACCTTAACTGAGGTGTCACACTTATGGATATCATCTGCAAATACCTTAAAACTTATACTTATAGTTACTCCATAGTCTAAATCATTCATATATTAAGGAAACAATAATGCTCAACACTAGCACTTGAGAATACATATATTGTGGTAAACACCTATATCTATCATTTACAACTATTCTATATTGACCTACTTAGCCTATTACAGGAACTAACACTGCCTTCTATTCCTCAACCACTTCTTTAATCCAACCATGCACCTCTCCACCTATACTAATTGTGACACATTTTTGTATCAGTTATAATGTGGCCACCTATTCAAATGTATTTGCTTAATCTAATATATATAACATCTATTAGAGTTTCATACTCGGTCAATAGCAGTCAGTAAAATTGATATTTTTACATAAGTATCTTAAAGGTTTGTTTATACTGGAACGATAAACCTTTCTAAAACCTATGTTTAGGGAAGTACACATAATAGCTATGGTATATCATTACACAATATATTTTTATATGTATCTTATATCATATATATTTTCATAAAACTTTTATTCAAATTATATGAAATGACATAATCATACTACTAGCGTATGTCGCCATTTTCTTCAATAATATATTACCTATATAATTTTATATAATATAAGAACCACGTATGTACAGTTATATACAGTCCTACTGGTAACCATCATATGATAGTATATATAAAAAGTATTACTAGTCATATTAAGAACAACCGTTAGATTTATCTTCATCCTCTGCCATAAGAGCTCACAATATAAATATAACAAATTTAATACATATATACCTATATATACTCTCACTAAACCCTTTTCCATTTACATACCCTATATATAATATAACCTTTAATACACTAGTGACCTCATATTATACCAAAACTTCATTCCCTATTCCTTATCAGACTATACCTATATTTTACATTTACTATATTGAGATATTACTTATCTATATACCAACCAAGTTATACGATATTCAATAGCAAAACACACATCTACCATCCATTTAACCAACCTAACTTATATACATCCACCTTTTCATATATCACCATATAATATATAATACATATATATATAAATACCATCGTCGTGCATCATCCAACTCTATTACTCCTTTATTCTCACTACCACTATATATATAGTTATATATATATATATATATATTATATATATATATATATATATATTATATAATATACATATTATATATATTCATATATATATATATATATATTATATATATATATAATATATATTATACATATTATATATATATAGTTATCATATATACATATATATATATATATAATATAACGCCTTTATATATGCACCCACACATATATATAATATATATAACTCCTAAAACATTCATTCATCCTCATTTTATCAAATCTTCTCAACCTAATCGCGTATCACTATCTCACAGAATATCCTACTGAGAGCATAATTTAACACTAGTAATCTTATATTGCTTATATATTTCAACACTATAGTTATAACTACTATACTATATTAATATACATTAATTACTAGGAGTAACTCATAAACCATTACATCACATTAGCTATAAATACTCTAGCGTACACTCTAAATAGACTTTATTCACTAGTATTATAGGTATTACTCTGACTTATTAATTAGAATATCACCTACACACTACTTATCACCTAGCTCAACTTTTAACCTACTTCCTATTTGCATCAAAATACTCACAGTAAAAATATCCAAAAAATAATTCACATCCAACAGTATTGACACTAAAATATTTAAACTCAGCTAATCATATATGTTCCAAATTGACGTTACATCATCCATACAATGATTTCACATATTCGCGCACTCTCCCACTATATCAACATTATAGCCTTACTTACATTATCATCCATATATCCTTTTATAGACTATACTATCCCCTATTCTTAATATATAATATCATATATTAATAAATATATATATATTATATATATATATAACTATTATTTTATATATATATATAATATATTAATATAATATATATATATATATATGTATATATATATATATATATATATATCTTATATATATATAATTAAATATATATATCATATATATATATATATATAATATCTTATATACATATATAATATTTATATATTAAATATATATTAAATATTATATAATATATATATATATATATAATATATACTATATAATATCATATATAATATATATATATATATATATATATATTCATATATATATATATTATATTATTATATATATATAATATATATATATTTATATCATATATATACATATATATATATATATGACAAACATATATATAATATATATACATATATATAATAATATATATATTTATATATATAAATAATAATAATATAATATATATAATAATATAGTATATTATAAATGGATACATAAAGTTACTTATAACGTAACTACCATCAATCAGCATACGGGAGCTACTCAGATCTATAAAATAATTCTATTCACAGAGGTAGCATTCTATAGATAGCATAATAAATATTCACATCTCTCGATAATTTGATAATTTTATTTTTATTTTTTATATTTATTTTTTTACCATACTGTTCTAGGTGAGAGAGCGAATATTCAGGTTTAGGTTAATAAGTATATTATTAGGTACTAGATTATAGGTTATAGGTATTTGAGGTATGTATAGGTTTAGGTTAGGTTATTAGGTCAGGTTAGGTATAATGGTTAGTTGATAGAAAATTATTTTTTATTCAATATATTCGCTCCATATCTAAAACATCTATTTATGTATGTATCATAGAGTCTACCTTTAGAAAAATATTTTATTTTATATATACTAGAGCTTCCTCAGTTCTCTCAGATATGTGGAGAGGTCAGTTAAGTAACTTTTATAGCACCTTATATTAATATATATACATTATCTTCTAATATATATAATATATATATATATATAATATATATATTAAATATATTATAATATAATAATTAAATATAATATATTATATATATTATTATATAATATCATATATATATATATTATATATATTATATATTAAATATATATATATAGAATATAATATACAATTATAATTACATATAATATATATAATATATATTTAATAATATATATTATTAGATATATTATATATATAATATATATATATATATATATATATAATATATATATATATTATATATATATTAATATATATATAATATATATATATATAATAATTATTATTAAATATATATTTATATTAATTAAAATATATATTATTTATAATATATAAATAGTATAATAATATATATATACATATAATATTATAATATATAGTATATCTATAATATTATATATATATATATATTATATAATATAATATATATAATTATTATATATTATATATATATATATATATATTACTATAATATATATATTATATCTATATATATATTATATTATATATATAATTACTATCTATAATAATATAAATAGCATTAAATTATAATATAAATACATAATACATTTAAATACATATAGCATATCACACAATAATATTTAAAATAAAGATATATAATATGATTCTTCATATTTCTCTATGAAATTTATTCATTGCTTTACTAAATACGTTAAGAATCATGAGAGTTTTATTCCTTTATATATATCAATGTTGCTATACACGTGTATACATTTACTATAGAGCTCGTATACGATTCTCTACTATACCAATCACATTCCGTGGATTCACCATAGTGGTAAAATAGAGAAGAGCTGCATATTGGATGAATTATAGGTATACTCAAATAGGCATGTCATCACTTCACATCCAGCTAGTTCTCATGGAAGTAATAATTACAGCATATCGCTATATATATCACTATATCTTGAAGTTTTTTTTCTACTACCTTCCGGTAACAAGATTAAGTAGCCATAAGATACCTATCAACTCTGTAAATACGTTGAAAACAATACATAGAATATATATACATTATTGATACTAATGAAATAGTAGTAATATTTTATATAGCAAATTTTAAACGTAAAGTGATGTCAGCTTTGATGCTTATTACGTGAGTGGAGTAGAGCAGAGTAATTTGAACGATACAGCCATCGCGTATGCATTAGTAGCGCGCGAATAAAGAATATGATTAGAATAAGCTCCAGTAGAATAGTATAACGATATACGTAGACCTTTGAGTATAGATATATATATATATATTTTTAATTTTTAAGAGATATTTTACTTGACAATCCAATCAAAAATGAATACATCACAGCCATTTTGAATACCTATTAAATATAGCATAAAATTTGCATTGGGTTTTTAACTTTACATATGTATATTTATTTTTATATTAGTAGATTGTTCTCATAATGCTTCAAAATTTTCCCAGAAAAGCCGGAGTCCCCGAGGAGTCCCGATAATTCGCTCGTGTCGGATATCCGGATAGCCAGAGCAGTATTCTTATCTTTCATCCCAACATGAAAATTATATAAAATATTTTTTACTATAAATGCATTCATACATATATATCTCACGATGACCTCTTAGTTCACAATTACACATAACTTGAGAGACTATAGCTACCATGAGTTGGAAATTCGGAGTATTATGGATATACGCCATTCTTATAAGAAGATTATGAGAGAGTAATGTTTTAACCAAGACTATGAATGCATATTTTTGGGTCTCTTCTGGTGGACAAAGGCCTACCAAATTTTACCAGAGTTAAAGAGAATCAAGAACCGAGGCCAAATTACTTAATAAATTAGTAAATTTAATATTCATTCTTAAAGATCTACTCTCTACAAGATTTATTCAAAAAATCTTTCAGTTAAAACAAAGAAATGATCAGAATTATTCATCCACTATATCAGTGTATATAACTACTTCTTACAGTTAAATTCGAAATTAAAGTTTAATATCTCTTTCTTAACCTAGTTAATGGATTATTTTTTTTTATGAAATTACATGTGTAAAATATTAATATTCATTCTTAAAGATCTAAAAGATATGTTCAAAGAATCTTTCAGTAAAAATAAAGAAAAAAATCCTAATTATTCTTTCAATTTATCAGTATACACAACTAGTTCTTACAATTATACACGAAATTAAAGTTAAATATCTCTCTAACCCTGATAAATGAAATATTACGTATAAAACTAAATATTCAAAATTTTAAAGAAAAAAAAATTCAACTCTTTATTGAAATATCCGGTCAGAAGTGAATTATTGAAAATGATATCCAACCTAAGCAAGAGGTTCTAGAAAAGGCAATGTTCCAAAACAATGAAATTACTGTAAATTGAGCATATGGAGTGTTAAGATGTGCAAAAACGTCCCACTATATTCTTTTGCTCAAAGGTTTGTTCCTTTCACATCTTTTCTTCACTTTCTTATCCAAGAGTGCATATAAGCTTGTTCAGTAGATATCTCTTTTACAACACCCCACGCGCAATATTACATATAATCACAAATTCTTTGGCAATAGTTTTTAAAAAGACACTTAAAATTTGCCTCGGGTAGACCAAGATCTGCGGCTTCCAATAATAGCCTCTTACACCCATCTCTCCCAATTTATTATGGAAATTGAAGGCTTATGGTGATGAGATTTGTGCTGTCAAGACTTTTTTGACTTCCCTTGTTCACGGTTCTTTTTCTACTTTGTTTTCAACATTCGCGGTATATCCTAGTTTTTAATTTTTTGAACACTACCTTTTTCCTTGTAAACATCATCTCTTATTCTTCAAAGAAACTCATGTTTACTTTATTAGTCTTACTGTCTTCATTCTTAATTTTTCAGTCAATGGCGGATATTAGGCATTGTACACAACAATATATGTTTTCTTATTTCTAATTTGGAGGCTTCTGTATTTTATAATTTATGGCTTAGTTTATTGCCAAGCTACAGCTAAATCTATTTGTTCTGTCCATCTGTTCAACTACTAATTCTACAGATATCTTCAGTGTTTTGGCTATTTAAATCACAAAAAATAACACATTCTCACTCTTCTTCTCCGTTCTCAGAAGTCTTTATTTTAAAAGATTTGGTCACCAGAAGCTTCCTCTAGTTCTTGAGCAGATGCTGCAACTCTTTAACTATACCTCTAAACGTTATGGAGTTCAGCTCAATATGTTAGATCTTCTTCTTATTTCTTATTCTTCTTCATGCAGTATTGAAATCATTCTATTTTTGGATTCTTCCAATCACGTTCAAATCTCTTTATCATGTTCTCTTTCTTCAAATCCTTTGAAGGAACGGCACTTGCCATTGGTTTGGAGATATTTTCGCTGCTTTGGAGCTGCAAACTGGTCGGACTTGCGGTCGTACTCTTTTGATTTAATATGGAATGATTACTGATTCAGAGAGATATCTCCCTAGAACTGTGCAGAACACAAGACCGAGGTGTTTTTCACTGGCACTGAGATGCACATTCCATTTTCTTTCTCTACAAATTAAATAAATCTTGCTTATTCTCCGGCTATTTGCTACCGCAATGCTGCCCTCAGAAATTAGAGTCACCCTCAAGCTCTAGAAACTCGTGCTTCTTTCATTTCAACAAGTAATCACGCAAAATTTTGTCTTGGAGTTATTAAAATCTCAGTTCTACGTAGGAAGTGTAACAAATTTTTGGTTCCTCTATCTCACGCTTACAAAAAAAATGATAACTTTAACTTTGCATCTTCCTTTTTTCCACCTAATTTATCTTTTGACAGCAGTACTGCTGTCTTACCTTTTGCTAAAGCTGAACTTTTCCCTCAACTCTTCACGTATTGACGATTTCGGAGCTATTTCTCCTCCACCTCTCTCTATATCATTTATGTTTAACATTATATTTTCTTTTTAGCATGTTATTTCTGCCTTCTCTAAGTTTAGCACAAAGGAGTAGGATCTTCACGGTATCCTTCTTGTGGCCCTCAAAACTTATGCTACAAAGTTTGCGTTCTGTCTTAGTATGCTATTTGGTTTCTGCCTTTCAACTTCAACCTTTTCCTCCTGCTGGAAGAGTGGGCTAATTCAGCCAGTAAAGAATGTTTTGTAATCTGCCCTTACCATGAATATCTGGAAACTCTTTAATTTATATCTCCGATATAAATTCTAGAGTGCCTTCCGTAAGTTATGCCTCTCCAGTACCTCATCTACTTCATCTCTCCAAGATTCGTCGCGTCATCTCTCTCCGCATTCTCATCCTCTCACGTCTCTCTCCTCATCTTTCTGATACTCTCATAATCTCACCTTCTCTTTAACCACTCTCAACCTCTTTCTATCCTCTTTACCCACTTCTACCCTCTTTAACCTCTCTAACTCTCTTTCTCCTCTCTCTCTCTCGCATTCTTTTGTGTCTACTCGTTCTCTCCTCTCTCTCTCTTTGTCATCATAGGTTTGTCCTCTTAAGAGTGTTATCTTTGGTAAATACGTCGTTCTTGGATTTATCCTTTTCTTTTACAGATGAATTTGTTTTTCAGCTAGATGGATTCTGATTTTTTAAACATAGGTCCTCTCTAATATTTCGGTGACGACTAAGTTTTATTTTTAATTTCTCTTCATATAACTTTTTAAATTTTTCATTCTTTCTTTCTATATTCTAAAAGCCGTTTCCAGTTTATTTTCAAAAATTATTGACGGCATTGTTTAGTGTTGTTTTCTTTATTTAAAAACTCTTCTACTAAATTAATGGATCTTTTTTCTAATTTTGCAGTTAATTCTACAACTGGCTCTAATTGATTACGAAAGTTGTTGCAATATGAAACCTATTGTCTTTAATTTTACAGTTATATCCGTCCTTAATTATCTCATCCGTTGCAATTTGTCTATGTTTATAATTTATTGTAAATAGGGAACTGTTGTTAACACATCAATTAATTAATTAATAGATGATGTAACTTGATGTGGCCTTTAGCAATGATACTATTTCTTATCTTGTTCCTCTATAGGGTCAAATGTAAATTTGGTTTGGATTCGACTGCTTATTAAAATAATGCTTTAAAAATATCTACATTTTTTTTTTTATTTAATTATCAATTCGATATTGAGTATTAGGTGTTAATATATTTTGTTTGAAAACGTCAAAATAATTAAATATATTTTATTTAGGGCTAAGAGGAGGCAGGAAAAAAATAAAAACTAGGTAAGTTGTTAACAAACACTTCGTAAGATCGTGATTATAAATTTTTGAAAATGCAGTAATTATTTTAGTTTTCATAAAAATTATTTTCAATAATATATCATAAAACTAATAATAATGAATAATAATAATAGTAATAATAATAATAATGAATATAATGAAATAATATTATTATAATAATAAATTAAATAATATTAAAAATGATAATAATTAAATATATAAAACATAATTAAATTATTTATTAATTACATATCTTATTTACATATTTGCTTGATTTATTTCTTAGTTATTTATTATTAATTAATTATATTTTTTATTATTTATATTGATTAATTAATTATAATTATTTAATTTATTATTATTAATTTATATCAAAGCATTACATTACTTATAACCTTATATTAGGTAATATTTTTTATTTTCTATATAAAATTCACGCATATTATCACAAATAAACTATTTACGCTATATATATAAATATATCTATTAATATATATAATATACTTATTTTTACCAACTTACTAGCGTTTACCAATTGCTAATAGGAATTAAATATTTATTGCCATATAATTATAAATATTATATTAAATTAATAATATATATAAATTAATATAATATATATTAAATATATATATTTAATATATATATTTATATATATATATATATATAGTATATATTATATTAGTAATATAATAATTAATATATATATATATTAATTATATAATATATTAATAATATATATTAATAATATTAAATATATATATTATATTATATTATATATATATATATACTAATATATATTTTATATATGATATATACTATATATATTATGATATAAATATATAGTATATATAACTAATATATATATATATTAATTATATATATATTATAAATATATTAATATATAATATCATAATATATATATATAGTATAGTATATTGGGATTTATTATAATATCTATATATGTATAATTAATATAATTACATTATATATATACAATATAATATTTATATATATATAATTATATATATATAATTATAGTATAGTATATATAATATATATATTATATAGTAAGATATATATATATAATATATTTAATATTATATATATATTTAAGTATATTATTATATATAATATATTATTATACTATAATATTATAATAATATATAAGTATTATATCAGACTGGAAAAAACATAACATTTCTACTGACGCTACAAACGTTCAATGTTATTGTATATATACATTATAAACGAAATGGATATTTGTATTATTTAAAAAATAATAAGCGATATTATTATTATTAAGTGATAGCAGTAGGAAAAGTAGCGTTCTCAAACAATGAACTTTTGGGGAACCACTATTAATAAATACTTAATATTTTATTTTGTTCACACCATTTTATATCATCCGACACAACAATGAATATTACATTCAAAGTTGTTAATTAAGTTAATAAGATATATTAATTAATATATATATATAATTTTATATTATATATATATATAATAATATATATATATTTAATAATATATATTACTATATTGATAATACTTATATAAATATATATTATATATTATATAATATATATATATTAATTATAATATATATAATATTAATATATACTATATATATATTATATAATATTATATATATTATATTAAGATATATTATATATATAAGTATATATATATATTATAATTATAATATATATAATACTATATATATATATTATATATAGGATATTTATTCCCTTTTTTGAGAAGCTATTTGTCTTATAATATAGAAGATCATATACCGTTTAAATTTGGTCAAATCCTTTCATTTAAACCTAATTCATTTAACCCCTTATTCTAAAGTTTGAGGTCCATGATCGGTTAGTACATAGCCAACCAAATGATTGTGCTAATGTGCCCCATCTTGCTTCAAAAGTTATGTCAATATGATTTTGAGTGACTAATTCGGATTATAGTTCTTTTTTCCTAAAATATTATATATATTACTCAATATGTTGATTTGCCTACTCAAGAATTTTTAGACCACGGAGTTTACCGTCCAAGCGCGATATATATAGTGTACTGCCTCGTAGTGCGGATATTAGTTATCAGTTGCCATTTTTATATATATATCCTATATACTGGTTATATTATACCGTATTATTGTCTGTAAGCCCTGATAAGTGAATATTTCATAATATAACCTTAATAATCAAAACCCTTCTGCGTAAAGACTCAGGAGTAGTATTATTAGATAATTTTATCCTTTTACTCAATATGATGACATCTTATTAGATTGTATATTTAATAATATTATAAATATTCATATTTATTTTTAAGGTTATTATTTACAATAAAATTTGGTAACGAAAAAGTAACTGTTTCTCATCGAGTAATAGTTATCAATTTAGGTATCACATTCATAAATTTATTCTCTTTAATATTCCAAGATCCTTCTTTAAAGTAGTTTTTAATACGCTGTCCTATTTCCTTGACATCTCCCTTTAAAATTTGTATCAGAATACATTACTATTATATTTATATATACTATACATTTAATCATCTTATAACGATAGGTCAGCTGGGTGGTACAATTTTATACATATATAATTATCTCCTTGAAATTTAATTTGTGAGTATGATGTATTTTATATTCTTGTTTCTTAGTCTAAATACTCGCTGATGAAAGGCTACGTATATATCTTCTTCAAACTACTATGTATTCTACATCTTATAAAGTCTTATCCTTTTACGTACCGTTAACGCGCATCAAATGTATAATGTTAAATATAAGTACTTTACTTACAATTCATACTACTTCTTATTGATTTATATTTCTAGCATATAAAAAAAAAAGAAAGAAAGGTAAGTGAATTATGTAAAACCTAACAAATAGGTCTATATCAAATGAGAATTTTTAAGAATAGATTGTCAAGCATGAAGTGTTCTGCATATATTCCATGATTAGCTAAACGTTCATACTTATAAGCCAAATGAGATTATCGATTTCAAAATATATATATAATTCATTATGAGGATTCTGTATCAAGAAATATTTATATTGTATTATAAATCTATAAGTATCGAGCAACATAAAACGTGTAAACAAACCAGGATAAATACGTAGTTAGTTGCTTGGTGTGGATTTTACGTGATAAAAGTAAGGTTACACTATATATCTAATATTACCTGCGAAATAATTCAAACTGGAATAGGCTGAACATATAGACTTCAGCCATAATAAGATTACAATTTAAAACTATAAAGGAGAGGAACAACTTTTCGAGCCATTACTTACTTTTCTATTACAGATTCTACACTATAGTCAGAACTATAGCTAGGTTAAAGTTAACGTATCAATTCAATATAGCTTTTAAAAGAACTATTAATTTTTACTCACATATTGCACTTTACTGTATATTCAACATACTATTTATATATAATTATACTAGTATATATATATATATGTTTCTTGCCATATTATTATTTACCTGAGACCATATTATCTATTTCTCATCTATATATTCCTATATATATAAACTAGGAATTTTTGAGTCTTCTTTCACTAATTACAGATATAAATTCGCTATGTATACGAGTTTGAATTCATATATAAAATTATATCGTAGTATTCAGTATAATAAAGTATAATTCAGTTCTGTTCTACTCATTCAGTATTTCGTAATACCTCTCACAGAATGCACTATACTCCAGATAGAAACAAATTATAATGTTAATATATATATCTATACTTACTACTATATCTATCGAATCTTAAGTAATTCAAATTCATTATATTTTCATTTATCTTCAGTCTATTAATAGCTGCTGCAAATATAATTATCTAAGTGAATATATATATACTAGTCAAAAAAAATTATTAGGTATAAGTTAAACGGCTTCCTAGTATCATAGGTTAGTGATTGTGGGCGAGCGCTTGTTGACATAAATAAATCTGGTTCTTCCAAATTACTCGCCCATTAGAAACTGGTATACTCACTTAATATATCCTTACTATACAGCTGAGTTACTACTTAGTTACTATAGGAAACTCTCTATTACTTAATCATTTGAAACACTATACTTATACTAAGTTAATTTCATATAAATACTAATAACTCTATGATGCTATATTTTGAGATTGGTATAGGAGTAGGTAAATTACAATAGTGTAGAAGTGCTCAAACAATAGAACTGGATTTCTTAGCTATCTTATCTTGGGCGGTTACCTGGAAAGATTTATCCGAAAATACTATTAATAGGGTTCATATCCAGTCCTTATGGAGTCATTATATATATA
>JABUQX010087591.1:32500-35000 GCA_015478945.1 Trachelipus rathkii
TATTTTTAAAAAATATCAAATTGCTTCTATTATTATCGCCAGAAAATATCGATATTCGATATATCGATATTTCGATATATTATAATCTGATTATAATTATAATTTGATATATTATAATCCAATATATATATATATATATATATAAGGTATATATATAAAGAGAAAGAGCAGCATATATATATATATATATATATCATATATATATATGTTTATATTATATATATATATATATATATATATATATATATATATATATTCTCCAGATTAGCAGCTACACACTAAAAACAATGATAGCTATTACACTAAAATTGAATAAATTTTTGGAATCAGGGGTAAATTTCAGCTATGAAAGCAAATAATTTTAAAACCAACATAAATAAAAACAAACAAAGTTTTAGGAATGTAAGTGATGTTTTATTTCTAACAATCAGAAATGATGTTAATGATTTAGATTTGTATATTCTGTAAACAATATGTTGTTAGGTATTTACAGTACATGTACTGATGTTTAACATATATACAGAGATATATATATATATATATATATATATATATATATATATATGAGTATATATATATATAGTATATATATATACAGCATATATATATGTTATAGCAATATATATATATATATACAGGTATATATATATAGAGGTGTATGGTGTATATATATATATATAGTGATATATATATATATATATATATATATGGTTATATATTATTATTGTTATAAAAATGTAGCAAAATATCGATATAGATATATATCTATATGTTAAAAAATGTTCCATCACCTTAGTTTATATATATATATATATATATATATATATATATATATGTATATATATATATATATACATATATATATATATATATATATATATATATATATATATATATATATATATATATATATATATATATATATATATATATAGTATATTATATGTATATATAAATATATATATTTCTCTATTTGCACAAAATGTAAATATTGATTCCAAACCAGAAAATTTACTGGAATCAGATTGGTAGAACTGATACTTGATGACTTTGGAAGTTCTGATCTAAGAAAACTGATTTAAATTTTAGTAATAAATGAAATAATATTTAAGAAGTTCGAAATGGATGCCAGACGACTTATCACAAGAAAGCTGTAGTGATGTTCCCCCAAATACTAACTTTTAGTAATATCTGTTAATTTAGTTAATTACATATTTAAGCGAAACAATCGTAATTGCCAGAAGATGATTAGACTAGTCGGTACTCGGTATGTTAACTGTAAGCCAACTCACAGGAGTCCTGTTCCGGTATTAGATTTCTGCAATGATTATCTTCGTTCACACTGACACTGAACACACTCCACAGAGCTACACCTAAATCAGGATCAGGCTGGTCTCGAGTGGACTGCAAAGTCTTTAACAGTGGATCTCAGAATAAATAAATAAATTTCTCATGAAAAAGGAAAGGAAACTATGATAGCTATTTTTAATTCATTTTGTTTTATTTAATGTAACTCGATATAATTTTAATTATATTTATATATATATATATATATATATATATATATATATATATATATATATATATATATATATAAAGATATATATATATATATACATATATATATATATATATATATTGTGGCGTCTGGTGGAAGGGGGCTGCTAGCCCCACTGATGAAACCTAAGCAGCCTCCGGGAAGAAACGCTACTTTATCGTGACAACGCTTCAACTCTTCAACATCAAATATCCCTCTATTGAATGTAGATATATATAATATATATAGGCCTATATATATATATATATATGTTATAAAGATATATATATATATATATATATATATATATATATATATATATATATATATATATATATATATATATATATATATATATATATATATATATTATTATTATTATTATTATTATTATTATTATTATTATTATTATTATTATTATTATTATTATTATTATTATTATTATTATTATTATTATTATTATTACAAAGCCCAATACTTATCATCTAATGCACCTAAAAAGACTAACTGATTGATATGCTCGGAAATCAATCTATTCCTTTCATTTGAGCAAACATTGTTTAATAATGATACTGTTCGTTCTTGACGAGACCTGACGTCGTAGATTTACAGTAAGATATTGCATTGCTAACATAAACATAGCAGGGAAAGCATTTTTACCATTCCGTAAAATACGTTGTTGGGTCGCATTATCCACTTTGATCACCGAATAATCGAATAGTAATTAGTGAATATTAAGAAGACAATTTTGACTATGTGGTGTGCTATGTCGACTTCCTCCTATTTTTTGGTACCCAAAAAGACGAAAATCTAAAACCTAATTTTTCGGTTTATTTTATACACGATAGTTGGGGGACGAACGAAGAACGTAAAAACATGGGGAAAAAGAGTTTCCATCACCGAGGGTGTCGGGAGAGGGGCTAAGAGATTTTTTCCGGCCTTTTAAAAAATTTTTTTTAAAAG
>JABUQX010087592.1:0-11823 GCA_015478945.1 Trachelipus rathkii
GCTATTTTTTAGGTTGTTCTGTTTGTAATTTAAAAATATTAAATTTGCTTTTCCTATATTTTCGAATTTTTAATATCACCTTTCGGTATAAATGAAATGGTTTTTATTCTTAACGTCATTGTGAGTCATGGAAGCTAGGAGCGGTCGATTAAATATTACTATGATAATGAAAACAGCCATACAACGTTTATGGAGGCTTTTCACAGGTTCGCTTTCAAAGTTTTCTCATCTTAATAAAAAAAGGTTGAAAAATCAATTTACAAAGGCAGGATGCTTTTACTCTACATGGGAAACGCTATAACGAAATAAAATTTCCACACGACAACCATAGCCGCCACCATTATAGATAATGTAGTGGCAACTTGATTTGACTGAAATGAATAAATATAAAAGTTTATCAAATGAAGGTCTCTACATTCTTTTTGTGTATAGATGTTATATTCCCGGTAATTTATGGTTAAAGGCTTTAAAAGATAAAGAGTCAAAAACTGTTGTTTGACGCTTGAAGATGAAATTAATAAAATGAGTGTATTCATGATATCCTCAAATGATGTGGTCAGATAAAGGTTTCAAGTCATTGGTTTTTATACGAAAAGAGTTTCAAGAAATAGTTACAGAGTATGATATAGGGTACTACAATACGTACTCAGCTAATAAGGCTGCAATATTGGAAAGAGTACAAATAACTATAAAAGAAAGAATGCATAGATATTTCACGAAAATGAATACATTTAAATATATAGATATACTGCAAGACTTGGCTTATTCTTATAATAGGTCTTATCATAGTACAATTAAGAAGACTCCCTTAGAGATGGTAAAGACAAAACCCTCAGTTCCTAATCGCCTTGTACGGAAAATAAAAGATAACACCGGTGTTAGAGTAGGAGATTATGTGAGAGTTTCTAGGGCTGATGAAAATTTCAGAAAAGGGTACGAAGTAGGATGGTCAAGAGAAATTTTTAAAGTAGATACAATCAGAGAACTACCGAGAGATGGGTTAAAATTAAACTATCTTGAAGATTTAGATGGTGAACAAATAAAAGGAGGGTTCTATAAGCAGGAAATACAGAAAATAAGGTTTGATCCTAAGAGTAATGAATATAAAATAGAAAAAATATTAGGATCTAAAGGAAAAGGTAAAAATAAGCAGTATCTTGTAAAATGGTTAGGTTTTCCTGAGAAGTTTAATAGTTATAAAAATGCCAGTGAAATTAAGAAACATTGATCAGTTACATTGTGAACATGGAGAAGGAAGATCATTTTTATTTAACGTTGCCCTCATCGGCTTCTATGGACCTACATCCTGAAAATAAAATATCTGACTTTACTACAGAGCTATTGAACCCTATAATTCTCGAACGAGAAATATACGAAGTATGGTTATGTGAAATGATATTGGATGCACACATTGAGAATATGCCTGATTCACCTACAGCGTTTGTAATATTTAGAAGTGTTGGTAATGTTAAAAACGTGTTAAAAATTAACACAGATATGGCGATCATCAAACGCGCCGACAAAGATTATTTATTTGAAAGCTATTTAATAAACCACGGTCTCTATAAATCACTTGCCGATGTGTTCATAGACTTAAACAAACAATTTGGATCAAGTCGGATATGTAAAGATTTAGTATTTCTAGTTAATATAGCTGTAAACGAAGACAGCGTGTTAATCACCTTAGTAAAAGTCACAAGCTAAAGTAAGGTACTTGAAAGATAGAGGGCTATTTGTTTTGGCCATAACTTCAGATTGGTTTTTCGTAAAATGTATTTACTTAGCGTGATGACACCAATATTGAAGAAAGTTTAGGCGTGATATTTCGCAGAGTAATCTAACATAAATTATAGGCGGTTATATTCCGTGAGGCTGGATGGAAGAGTAATATAAGAGCGGATATGTAGGCAAAAGGTAGCACGATGATTCATTTATTTTTCTTTGTTTATGTTGGGTGCTCTTGTCCCTTCAAAGATGCTACAGGACCCAGGCGTAGCGTATGTTTACACCGATATTGTAGAACACCAGTATGTTGGAAACACTAAAGCACCGTTACTGAGAGTAGTACATTTTCCTAAAGATATCCGAGTTAGGCGGCGGCCTAATGAATAAAACATACCATTGAGTCATGCGGAATTTAGAGCCATACGGGTGTATAAAAGCGATGGCGAAGGTAACCCTTACCCATTCACTGAAGGAACAGCAGTGTGTAAAGTACATATACGAAAGAAGTTCCAGTAGTATATAATAAAGGCTATTTCGTAAATAAAAGTCAGTGAATTTAAGAAACGGTTATTTATCATGACTAGTGACGATCATTTCTATTTAACGTTACCTTCCTCAGCTTTTATGGATCTACATCCTGAAAATAAATATCAGACTTTACTACAGAAATATTGAACCCTATAACTCTTGAAACGAGAAACGTAAAATGAAGGCAGGGTTAAACGCGAAAGTAATTCTTATAAGGTTGCCCAATAAAACGGAGGTTGGATAGAAATTGAACCTATCTTATAAAAAGGATCGAGATATAACAAATATAATATCATATATATATGAAAAAGTATATATATATTATATTATATTTATATATATTATATATATATATATATATATATATATAGTACTATATATATATAGTAATATTATATATAATAGTATATATATATATATGTTTTGTGTGTTTGTGATGTCTTGTTTTTTTATGCATTTTTTTTAATCAATTTTATGCATTTATTTTAACCATTATTTCTTTTTGATTATATACTATATATGTCGTACGTATCGAGTATATATAGTAAAAAAATATATATTTTCTTTGAAAATCGTAAAAACAAAAAGGGAAATGACCCTTTACTCGTAAAAAAATTTGGAAAATGTAAACTTTTATAACGGTTGTTTTTTTTAGTGTGCTAATATGCCAAAGTGAAGTGTTTTTTTTTTTGTGTGTTTTTTTTTTTTTGTTGTTTTTTACATATAAAAAATATAAATCGTTTTTTTTTTGTTTAAAATGTTGTGATTAATATAAAAGTTTCAAAATTTTAGAAAAGACCTTATAGAAAGACAAAAGGTCACCAAAGGTCATAGAACATAGAAAATGGTTCTATTTTTTGACCTCTTGACCCCCAGAACTAAAATGTTGGTTTCCAGTTGAAACGCCAGAAAAAGTTCTAATAGAACAAAGGTCATTAGAAAAATGTTCTACTTTGACATTAGAACACCAGGAAAAGGTTCTAAGAGAACACAGGTCCTTTAAAGAATAATGTCTACAAAACACAAGAACAGAGAATCTTTTTTATATTCTAAGTGAACAAAAATTGTAGACCCATTGGTTCCAGAGAACAACAGAACTTATCCAAAGAAAAGATTTTTAATGCAAACAAAATTTTATAAACAGAATTTTATAACAGAACTTGGAGAATCCCAAGTGCTAATTGACTGATTCCAATTTAGAAAATATAATTCCTATTAAAGAGCAAAAGGACGTTGATGAGAAGTTGAACTTTGGGAAGAACAAAAGAACTTCAGAACAACTGGAGTTAATAGTTCCCCTTTGAGACAAAAGAACGTTTTAAGGACAAATTAGAAGTTTATGTTCACCTTTGAAAAAGGACGCAATTTGATAGAAATTTTCTTTTATGGTTGGAAAAATTAGAGTTAAAGTTCAAGGTCTGGAAATAAGATTAGTAGATAGGTAAAGTATAAAGATGACCTAGAAATTTAAGAACATATTCTTTTCTAATTAGTATCCTAAAGGATAATAACATACTATCTTATTATTAGTCTGTAACTAACTAATTAAGATCACTTCATTATCTATTAGAACATTGGAAAAAATATTTTCTAATATTCTTTAGTTTTAAGAGAATCATAATAGAACAACACAGAACATTATTGTGAATAAGGACTTAAGAAAAATATGTTTTATATTTCTTTCTAGATTTTAATTGTATTAAAAGTTTAGATTCACAATTTATATCCGAAAAAATATTAAAAATTTTTTATTTTCATTTAATTAATTAAGTGTTAATTAATATTTTTTTTAATTGTGATTGACAATACAATTAATAGTGATTTAATATCTCGTACTATTTTGAAATATTAAACATTTTAAGCAATTAGAATATGAACACTAGAAAATTTAGTGAAAACATTTGTTTTGATAATGATAAGTTCCTTTGTTTTAATAGAAAGAAAACATAGTTCCAATCTTCGTGAAAATTAGAAAAGTTAACAAATAATGAAAATTTTAAGTGCAGGGTAGACATTCATAATTAAATATTAATTAGTAACCGATCTTAATGAACAATAGTAATTAAAGTAATTAAAATAAAGTGATTAAAAATAAACACTTATAATATTTTAATTAATTACAAATTTTAGAAACACTTAATGTTTTTTTTGTGCGTTGAAATATTCGAGTTTAAAGAAAACTCTATATATATTTCTTTGAAAAAACATAGAAACACTTAATGTTTTTTTTATATTTTTTAGTTTTAAATAAAAAATATTTTCTTTAAAAACATAGTAATAATTTAAAGAAAAGTAGAAAACAGTGTCAGTATTTGTAGACTGAAAAAGACTTAGAAAAATGTTATAAAAGAGCAGTTGGAAATGCTACAAACTTTGAAAATTTGTGAACAATTTTTAAAGACATTTTTTTTAAATTATAGTACAACAATAGGATTGTTTGAAATTAAATTGCAGAAAAATGAGCAATTTTCAGAACCAGAACAAAAATATTTTTGATTAGTTTCTTAAAAGAAGTTTCAAAATTTTTCTTTTGATAGTTTCTTATATTAAAGAATGAAGAATGAATTCTTTAGAGACATTTAAGAAGGACTTTGAACTTTGGAACTATTTAAATTTTGGAAATAATAGCCAACTTTTCGTTTAAAAAATTTATATTTATTCCTCATCATCTAAATAGATTGATAAACTACAACACATAACTTCACCACAATGAAGAGGAACAGTGAAGATAAAAAAGAAGACGAAAGAATTTATTTGCAACAACCTCGCTCTGTGTATAGCCGAATATTGAGGGAAGCCTTTGGGAGTTCATTATTCCTGGCTTCAATATATGAACACAAGTTTCATCCCTTCAGAAGAACAATCAACGAACTCTTACTATTTGACACATAAATAAATTACTTCGATACTGTTCCAGAAAGACAATATCCGGGGATACAGAATGCTTTCCAGCCCATGGACAATTGACAGAACTGTCCCAACAATGAAAATATAGTTATTATTGTTTAACTACTGTAGACCCATCTGCCAATAAATTCCTTTGTAAATATTGTCATTGAAAAAACTGTTTAATTTATGAATTACAGGCCAAGAACACTCCGGATAATTTGATTGGTTTCTGGATGTGAATATTTCAGATCTTGATTTCGAAGAAGATTTCGAAGATTCAATAGATACTTTATCCTTGTTAGATTGGCTCGACCAGCCAGAAACAATGGACCACATTATGGGTATTTCTAACGAAAGTGAATCTTTCAATAATGATAATGCACATCAAGAATTTCCCGTGGAACCTCTCAACAATAATAATGATCATCAAGATATAGAAGAACTTGATCAACATATGTTAGATCATGATTATTGTACTACTTTGGATGGTTATTCATCAGAAATAGACGATTTAATGAATCCGAATGTGATAATAGAAAAATAAGGAAAGATATTGAAAACATATTTCTTGCTGAGAGGGAACTAAAGAGGATTCCAAAACCAATTATGATAATTTAGGATTATTTATGCGAAGGAACCAGAAACAACGGGGCCAAACAATTTTTGGGGATCGTTGGTAACGGCGGTTCTCTTAGGGAATGGAAACTCCCACCGAAACCCCTTTTATTAGACCCATTCCAATGAACCAATAATGTCCAAGACCCCTAGAAGGATCCCATAATGGTTTAGATACTCTGCCGATCAAGTATTAGAATACTTCCCTTCTATTTTAACACCGATTATTGAGGTGTCTCAGTAAGGTAGAAAGAAAGAACCAAGAAGACATTGTCATGGTTATAGAAATAACTTGGGGAAGAAAGATGGGAACATACTCCCCCTACAAATCCCCCAATTACGAAATATAGAAATATTTAGGGCCAAATAAAGAAGACCAGGGACCCTTTTCCTTTTAGCCCCAAACACAGTGTTATTTTTGTCTAAAGGTAGTACAAATGTACTAAAATAAGTAAAAATAATAAAATAAATAGGGTAAACACACAATTACAGTTAAAGAAACTCACCTAATTTTTACTCAATGTAATAAAAATTAGTGTTGATAAAAACACCGGTACATTTATGAAAAAAGAAGATGGATATAACAGACAGATAATTACCCATTCTTTAATAAATTTCTTTAGATTTTAATTTATAGAAGATAGTGAGAGTACTTCAACAAAATATTTAATTAAATTATATCTTTTCTGGTCAAGAAGGATCATTTAAAAAGAGAAGAATAAACATAAAATTTGGATTTCAGAGGAAATTTCAAAAATTGCAAATTTGCTCAACCCCTGAATAAACGCAATAAAACTTAGAGATATTACAAACAAAACCAAACCATGTATATATCATATAATCATATATATATGTCTATATATATACAGGGTTTAACAATTTCGTAGTAAAATTTATAAAAATCATAACGGGAAAATAGGATTTTTTTGACCTTTGAATATAAACAGAGTAAGAAAATCAGAGATTTCGGAGATTACATTTTCGCTTCAACGCGACTTTGTTAAAATTTTCGCCATTATTTAAACAATATTAATAAACATATATTATATATTTTAAATCATATATATATATATATATAATATAAAATATTTATAATAAGACAGAAATTTAGAGTTTAGACTCCAGAAATAAGAACTTATCAGCTCAGCTTTGAGGAAAGAAGTAGGGTAGAAAAAATATTCCACACAAACAATTATCATGAAAAAAAATCATAAAACGTGAGACTTGTTTAAATATTTAGCTATGGTAATCATATTACTCCACAGAAATATTTTTATTTTAAAATAAATATTAATTAGAAATTAATTAATATCCAATTAATAACCCTTTAGGAAGAAAAGGAGACTCCTAAATAGCACAAATATCAAGAGGAAATCGATATGTTTCAAATAGAACTCTTTAGGAAAAGAGATTGATAATATTCCAACTTAAGTAGTATATTAAAGGAAGGTTTAGGACAAAAGACAGCAGAAATTAATCATCGCTTCAATATTATAAGAAAAATAATGAAGTACTTAGATTTAAATTCAAGAAATCTAGATAGAATACTAGAATACTAGAATAACATTTTATTCTAGCAAATTTTAAAATAAAACTTTTGAAGAAAGGTTGAAGGTTTTGAAAACAGAATTTATAGGACATTTTTTTTTATTTGTAAATCTTTTAGGAATAATTTAGATACAAAAATTTTTTTTGTTTGAAAATTAACAGACATTATGTTGCACATAAATTTACAAAGAAATTTAGAAATATTTCATTCGTATACTAATGAATTTAAAAGTTACCAAATTTATTATTGTATTCTCATGAATTCTCACACAGATAATCATGAAAAGCTAAAAGTTCTTAACCGAAAGTTTAGGCAGAATAGAAGAGAAGCTAGAAATATCCTTTGAATAAACAATGAACTCTTAGTCAGAAATAAGAAACCTATTCTTTGGAACTTTACATCACTTTTTAGAAAAGCATGATAAGACCAATAGGTAGCTTTGATCATTGTAACATTGGATTAAGATGTTATTTATTAATTGTTTATTAATTTAATGTTAATAATAACATATTTGGGGCGTTATGCCTCATAGTTTAATAAGGTAAAGCCCAAAAAGAAAGGAAAATAAGGAATTTTTTATATCGCATTTTAAACCATTGGGCTTTACAGAAAAGAACCTAGGTTAATATTTTTTGAAACAGAAGTCCAAATAAGGGATAGATAGTTTTCTTTAGTTTTAAGTCTTCAAGAGACTATATTATCAGAAAAGATATCTGATAAGAGAAAATATAACATCAGAAATTAACAAAATGTAGAATAAAAAGATAGTTTAGATTGCCATTTAAGGAAGACAACCTGTAAAAGAAGGAATTGGACACCCTTTTAGATAGGAACCTCTTCATTGATAGCTTTCAAGAACTCTAATACATTTACATTTTTGTTCACCATTTAAAGTGAGTTTTCCAGTTGCAGAAGTTTAAACAACCTTTGACCGTAGATAAGAAATCGAAGTTTACTTCTAAATGAACTTGGACACTTCATTAAAAGTAAAAAAAAAGACTAAATAGACCTATGAATATAGGGGTAGATATAAAAGACAGAAAAAAGGTTCATTCTTTTATAAATACTAGCATAGAAAAGGTTAGTTAATGGTCAGAAGTTGTGTAATTTAAACAACAATATGGAAACGAGACTTTTAATAATTCTGTTAGAAGATACATACAGAATCATTCGAGACTCATCCGTGAAAAAAAAGGACAGAATCCTACTATTTTCAGAACTCAGAAATAATCAGGAATTCCATAGGATTGGAAGGATAAGCCGGTTATTCACCAAGGAGTTCTAGCAACCATTCAGGAATTGTAAATCAGCATACTTTACAAGGAATATTTACCGTTGGCTGCTACTTTTGAGAACTCGTAGATAAAATTAAGAAAGTAATGAAACTTTCATTAGGTTTAAGGAAAAGCCTCTTTAGGCATTGAAAAGAATTACAGTCATCAGGGAAATCAAGAACTCTGTTTTGAGAATAATTAGTGCCATAATGGTCAGAAGAGTGTGTTTAAAAACCACTTGTGTTTCTTATTTTTAATGAATTGCCATAAATGGTAAAAGGTTAAGATAGCCCGAAAATGGAAAAGAACAGGAACTATCCTGGCAATATTCCATCTTGGCGAGGATAACCACCTACCTAGGAACAGTAAATCCTGGCAAACTCTGGCAGAAATCTACCCTAGTAACAATAATAGTAAAAGTTATTCAAGTGAATAAAATTTATAATGGAAACCTTCAAGAAACTGTTAATAACTTAGATTGGAAGATAAAGAAAGAAATTATAAAAAAATAAAATTAATAATTTTAAAAGGTTTTAAAAATTTGCTGTGGGAACGCCCTTTCTTAATCTCAGACCTTCTTCTCGGCAGATCATCAAGAAATGTTAAGAAGTTGTAATGAAAATTGATTTCAATAAAAAATCATGTAGAAACAACAAGAAAAGAAATTGGCAATCGTCAAACTTAGTCTGTTTTTTCCGGGAATGAACTACAGCAACACATTGAATTTATATGTTATTTATCAGGAAAATATAAATAACACATATAACACATTGAAAATGATACGTTATTTATTAGAAAAATATAAATAACACATACAACCATAGTTGTATTACTACAGTAACACGTTAAAAATTATACGTTATTTATCAGAAAAATATAAATAACACATTGAAAATTTATACGTTATTTATCAGAAAATATAATAAAACCATTGATTATATAGTTATTTTGCCAGAAATTAATATACCTTAGGAATTTCTTATTTACTAGAAAAATAATAACCACGGCAACATAAATTAATTGTTCTCATTTATTCCAAAAATCAAGGTATCAGTTTTATCTTTTATATTTTTATATAAAGAAAAATATCTTTTATACTGTTATATAAAGAAAAATATCTTTTATATATTTTTGTATATGTATAGGGTAAAGAACCATACATATTTTTAAGAAATTAGCAGAAAATATATCAAACTTCACATATTTTTAGGTGATGTGTTTTTAAAAAGAGAAACTATAAGATCTGTTTCTCTCGGGGCTAACATTGCTGGTAACTACGCAAAGATTGTTACAATTTGAGAAAGAACAACAGATAATCCTGGTAAAAGCTGGATTAGGATAATCACAACAGAACAATAAACTTCATTGTTCGTTCCCAGAATGACAGAACGAATGTAAGAGGACAGAGGTAGGAAGTATTCGACACTATGATTGTCCAATGCGTCGCTATCTCTCACTCATTCCAACAGGAAAGAACAATTGATGAGTCAAACAGCCACAACTTTCTAAATTGGTGTCTACGAAACAGCAGAAATTAAAGACAGTTCCAAAATAAAAGGCCTATGGAAAGCTCTTTACTGTTACTTGGTTCTATTCCTATGTGAAGAAACGTTAGATCACACCGTGCAGAAGTTAAGCAGCATAGAATAATTTATTTCACTTACTAAATATTAGATACAGAGACAGAAAATAAATCAGAATAATATTTTAGATAAAATATAAGGGCGATATGACTAAATACAGAAAAGTTAAAGAGAAAGATATAGGAAAAATTCTCACGACCCTGAGACAGGACATTTAATTCTATGAGTAGCGTGAAATATGTTAACTTAGCCCAACTGAATCTAGAAAGAGCGTTAATCTTTATTTTCTTTTAGGTCCTACGAAACTCTCTTTGCTATAAAAATATTCCTCTTCCTCTTGATTGTTTACATAAGACTCACCCATCTTCAGAATTGTAAAAATTGTAAATATGGGATTTGAATAAGGCCTGAAGGCCAGTATAAGAATTAAAAGTTTAAAGATGCAGAAGTACTTGAAAATTTGAGTGTGGAAAATGAAAACTAACTTGAGAATAACGAAGCATTGAGTGATTGAATACTAACCCCACTGTGACTGAACATACAAATTCTCAGTAAAGAGGAATTCTCAATAAATTCCCAACCCAGTAGACCCATGAACTAAAATACTTTTTTATTATTGTATTCATTTTTTTTTAAAAATGAAGACCTTTGCTTAAGTTAATTGAAACTTAAGAATTTAATGAGATTTTCCATTTACGTAAACTCATATCAGAACATTTGACATTGGTTCTTTTGAAAATATTATTCGATAGAATAGAATCCTATGAAGAAGACATGTGATAATACCATAGCCTAGATATGTTTTATTCAATATTGAGAAAATACATGACAGTAGTATAATTGGAGCAGAATCAGAAGATAAAGAGCGCAAGCATTTACTATTGCTAATCTTCCCAATAATTCATTCATTCTTTATTTCAGTTATATTGTAAGTAAGTTTTTTGGGGACTAAATTTAGGAAACAATGTGTCTAGTTAACATGAATTGCATCTGGCAATTGACATGATGACAGAAGTTCTAAGAATAAAGCAACCTATTGGTACCCATAAAAATCTTTTCATTCCACTCTTGATCGATCCTAATCAGCAAGGACTAAGTTGAATTGGCTGGAGCACTTCCTCTTGAAAACTTTTTGAAAGATAAGACAATGATAGTTGTAACAGCTTAATTAAAAAACCAATTTCAAAAGTCTCAGAGAATGTTGAACAAGTACTATTGATTAGAGACTTCTTCAATCGAGAACTCATTAGTAAATTTTAGCTAGAATATTCAAGGATTCCGACACTGAAGAACAGTTAACTCAGACGTACTTATTAGAGTTCAAAGAAGCAAACGAAGCAACATCCAGGTTTTGACTTAAAAGAGATGGAACTTCAAACATAGGATTTATATGAAAATGTGTTAGAAGACAACATCATGAAGTTGGAATTGTATTAATTAACTCCAAGAACATTAATTAGTATATTGTACAATATTAGTATGTTTTTAATAAATATTTTTACCATTTCATAAATCTTTATTAAATTTAGATGTAGTTTTTTAATTTTATATGTGTTGTAGTTCCATGAATATACAAACAACTTTACACTATTTTAGCACTCTTATTCTTTTATTCTTTAAGGTTTAGGAGGATGTTTACACCAAATTTTACATTTCTTTA
>JABUQX010087593.1:0-30000 GCA_015478945.1 Trachelipus rathkii
TAGACTTTTGGAAACACATGTAAATTATATATATTTCCCTCCTAATTCGGTACGCGCTGGAACGGGGTGGTTAAAGGTCAGGGGTTTGCCTTCAGAGGTAAGAGGTCGAGTTCTATTTTGAAAATGACCGGATAGAACGGCGGAAACGGTGAGAGGACGTTAAAGGCTTGAGTGGGTAAAGGAAGTTAAGAACAGATGAAAAAGGGACGGTGGAAAATCGTGAGTAATGACCACGTGGGCGCAGGTGTGTGTGGTGTGTGTTGTGTGTGTGTGTGTGTGTAGCTGGTTGGTGGGACGGTACTGGCGGGACGGGGTACAAAGGAAAGGATGTGACACAAGGTTGCGGAATGTGAACCTACGGTTCAGGTTGGATGGGAAACGCGCCGGGCGGAACGCGGCTGCAGAAACAGGCGGCGCTGGCTTGCGGGTCGCACCTAAGCGGGTGCGGCGGGGATTTGAAAACAACAAGGTTAAAGAATTAAAAACGGGCTAAAGCCCCTAAATGAACAGATCAAAAAATCACCGTGGGCCAATTTTGCCCATGGTCGAAAAAAAATTAGGGTGGGGTTAAATAGGGGGGGGCAATGCGTACGACGGAGGCTTCGCCTCCGCGTCTGGCTCAACCCTTCTCCGAAGGGTTGCCTAAAAATTTAGGGGTTGCCAAAAAACTTAGGGTAGGTATAGGATATTATAAATATAGAGAGAGTTCAAAAGAGCAGGGTTGGCCAAAATAAAAATTAGGGTTGTCCAAAAAATTAGCGTGGGCCAAAAATGACCATGGAAGACGATCAAAGGGCGTGGTCGGGAAAAAAGGTTCAAGGCCGAAAAGGTCAAGGTCGGTAAAAATTTTCGCCCAAAGGTCAAAAAAGGATCAGAGGTCAAAATATCCCTAGGATTCGGCGGGGGCCATGTCATTTCGTGCAATATCCCCTCCCTACTACTTTATATATATATATATATATTATATATAGTGTATATATATATATATAATATACTATATAATAATAATATATATATATATATATATATATATATTTATAATTAATTTCATGACCAAATGGTCTCGACATTGATTGAATGACTTCATGAAATTTTAAAATAATAATAATAATAATAATAAATAATAATCAATAATAATAATATATAATAATAAGAATATAGAAAATATAATATAATATTAATAATATCATCATAATACAATATAATAATAATTATAAATTACAATAATAATAATAATAATAATAACAGAATAATAATCTAATATACATAAATTTTAATAATAATATATGTTTAAATAATAATAATAATTTTAATTAATAATAATTTTAAATAATATAATTTTATAATAATAATACATTAATAATAATAATAATATAATATAATTAATAATAATAATAATAATAATAATAATAATAATATAATATAATAATAATAATAAAAAGGAAAATGGTCCTGAAAATAGTTCTGATGTCGCATAATTTCATATTTATAACATTTTGTCTACATGGAGGAAATTATCAAAATAGCGACCCAAGCCGATTTTCATGAAACTTACATTGAAAGTTTGAAATGAGATGTAATAAAGGAAAAACGTAAAATAGTTTTCGAGAAATGACTCTGAGAAGCGATATAACGTCTACTTATTTTATATCTTGATATTTTTCTAAGTTTTATGGTTGGTAGATTTTTTATTTTTTACTGAGATAAACACCTCCGGTCACGAGCAGAGCCCTAATCAAGGAGGGGGTGTACTCAATTAACGTCAGAGCAGGAAGAGGGCTAAGCCCAAGGAGAGAATAGCTCACATTCTCCCACTCGACTAATTGCAAACCTGGGATCCTCGCTTTGTTTGGCGAGTGCTCTAATACTGAGCTACCGGGCGCTTGTATATGTTTCTTTTTATATTGTTTTCCCCATCATTAACGGGTCTGGGTTACGGGGGTGGAGTCTCTCGTTGACAAATGTTCGTGCGCCATACATTTATCATATTGCGACTTCATAACTTTTTTCAATGTCAGTTCTGGAGTTTTTTTTCAACGCTTTTCCCTTTTTCAGATTATTTTAAGCATTTCTTGTCAGTTTCATGAAATCGAGTAAGTTTTGTGAAAATCGTATGGGTGTCATGAAATTAACAAGGTCATATATTATTATATATATATAATATATATATAATATATATATATATATATATATATATATATATATATATATATATATATATATATTATATATATACAATTTGTGTGTTGTGATATATATATATATATATATAATATATATATATAAGGGAGGGGGTGGGGTACTATTATAAAAATCAAAAAAAATTTTGGCGGGACAATGACCATGTTGATTCTTAATCTTGACAAAGTTGTGATTTATGCTTCATTTGTAGTGGGCGTCATGTATGCTTTCTTCCTTTTTCCCACATAGGCTTTATTCTATAACATAATATTAATAAATAAATTGTTGACTCATAGGCATCTTGCCAAAACGGACGGCATTTTGGCATACAAGATGCCAGTGGATTGTGTCCTCCGTATAATATGCAAATTTTCTTCCGCAGATGATAAATTGCAAATATACTTGAAGACGCCGTAGAAGGAAACGTCTTTTTAAAATGAGGACTCGAATGAATGAGTCACGGACGAATCTTAAAATACTTTCATTTTCTGGGATAATTTTAACAGTTAGGTTAGGTTACGTAAAGATGCACATATTTTTTTTTCTTATGTAATTTTAAGTTAGGTTAGGTTAGGTTAGATGCACATATTTTGATTTTTTCGCAATGTCAACAGTTAGGTTAGAAGACATATCTTTATTTTCTTTGGTAATTTTAATAGTTAGGTTAGTTTATGATGCATATTTTTATTCTTGTGGGAATTTTGGAGAGCATTTTGTAATTAAAGAGCACGGTTAGGTTAGGATACGTTTTTTTAAGAGCTAGGTTAGGTAAGGAAACAGGAATTTATATTCCTTGGGTAATTTTAAACTGGAATTTTTAGTCCTTGAGTAATTTTTACAGTTAGGTTATTTATACGATACATATTTTTTATTTCTTGGGGAATTTTAACAGCAAGGTTAGATTAGTATAAGTTATTTTAATTTCTCTGTTAATTTTAAGTTAGATTAGGTTAGGAAACAGGAATTTATATTCCTTGGATATTTTTAAATAGGAATTTTTATTCCTTAGGTAATTTTTACAGTTAGGTTAGGTCAACAGATTAATGCAAATGTTTTTATTTTTTGGGTAATTTTCCAGTTATATTATGTTAGGACATTTTTATTTCTTGAATAATTTTCAGTTAGGTTAGGTTAGGTTAGGTTAGGTTAGGTTTGGTTAGGTTAGGTTATATACTCTGGGATAAAAGGCACCTGTATTGCTCCACTTATAAGATCGCTTAACGCACTCACTGATCTAATGAACTGGCATTTGGACAGGTGTCAGAAGCGTCGCGTTTTTAAGCGCCCGTGGAGAAGAGATCTAAAGGTAGGAACCTTCTTTGATATTTCATTTTAAAACTCTTGAAAAAAATCTTCGTCACCCACGCAAAACCCATCAGAAGAAAAAAACAGATATTCAAGACTTAGTACCAGGGTTGGGAGTAGTGTTGCGGAGCCGGAATCGGAATCGGAGTCGGAGCCGGAGCAGGAGCAAAACAAATTTTTTGATGGAGCCGGAGTCTTGTAATAAAATGGGTATGGAGGAGGAACCAAAACTGGATAATTTTAAGATGATGGAGCCGGAGTTAGGTCCGGAAAAATTTAAAATGAAGGGGCAGGAACCGGAGTTGGAGCCGCAGCTCTGACTGAATGACTAGTAAATTATTTTACTGGCTCCAACCCCGGCTTCACCAAAAATATTTATTTTGTTCCGGTTCTACTCATAATCTTGAGGTCTTAATGGCTCCGGCTCCGGCTCCAGCTCCAGCTCCAGCTCCAACTCCAGCTCTGGCTCTGCAGCTCTGATTAGTAGTCAAAAGCTGTTCACAATTCTAAATTAATTTGACAACTTTTATACCTCTTCTAGATGAGCAATTAAAACTGAGCGTTTTTGACACCTCACTAACATTAGTTGAATAGATCAGGAACGATACATTGTTTCATTTATATGAGCGTTTAAAACCCACTCATTGATTTATTCAACTGTCGATTATGCAGCGTCAGAAACGCCGCGTTTTAAGCGCTAGCACAGAAGGGGCTTTAAATGTTTTCCAATTTTTTAAGTCTCTTCAATATGAGCTATCGTGACGCCCACAAACGCTATTTGAATAAGTCATTGAATAAGTCATTTGAATAAGTCACTCATATAGATGATACAATTAACTACTTATTTAGCTGGCGTTAGTGAGGCGTCAGAAACGCTCGGATACAAGGGTATTTACTCTTCTGTTCTTTCCAATTTTACATTATTTAATAAATTACTCACTAGAGTCATCTACATTTGGATTAATCTCAGGGGTTAGCGACACCGAAGTGCAATTGTGGGCCTCACCCCGTTGGATAACTGTGTTGATCAAGGTAAATTGTACATTTGGAATAATCACAGGGGTCAGCGACACTAAGTTGCAATGTCAACCCTCACCCCGGAGGGATCACCGTTTTGATCATGGTATAATTTGTGCTAGGTAAATTCTACATTTGGAATAATAGCAGGTGGTTAACGACACCAAATTTCAATATTAAGCTTCAGCTCAGGGGGACTACCGTGTTGATCAGGGTATCCCCTTTGCTAGGTAATTCTACATTTGGAATAATCTCAGGGGTTAGCAACACCAAATTTCAGTGTCAATTCTCACCCCGGAGGAACCACTGTGCTGATTGAGCATGGTATCCTCTGTGCTAGATAAATTATATATTTGGAATAATCGCAGTGGTTAGCGACACCAAATACCCAATTTACATGACTCTAACTATACCCGGGGGACTATATATTAACTAAGCTGTTGATCATTATATGATTTATCCCTGTGCTGGGTATTGGGTATAAAATATATATTTTTTAGTTATTATTATCGGAGTATTAATTCCATAACGAAGGTCATGTATTTCATTCACTTTAAGGCAGAGAAAGATAGACAAAGGTTAGTACAAAGAGTAGAATCACTGCTCTTATTATATCGTACATATTTCTGTATGAATAAACCTTATCTCGGTAATTAACTGATATTCATGGTACACTTTACTTTTATGCTTGGTATTTAGGGCTTATTATTTCTCACTCTTATAATATTATACATAATTTTCATTTTTCAAAATACGTTCTCATTGCCGTATTAACCAGTGTTATCGGAATTCATTTAACTTGTTTGGAAGCTGTATCCAGGGTAAGAAACATGCGCTTTGTTTTGATGGTATTTTTTTTCAACATTTCATAGAAGACACTTATACTCTCATATTTATCATAGTTTTCGGTACTATAATGGTGCAATCTGTAATCTGAGATATATAGGATTGTATATGGTACCAAAATCCCCAAATCAAATTATACTCTAATAAATATAACACATCATAAGTACAATCTTTCCTTTACAAGTACTATCCCTTCATGACGAATCGATAATCGGCTAGTATGATTATTTTGCTTATAAATAATTCTTATATATAAAGTTTTTGATTTTATTAAAGAGGTATTCATACATAAGGCTATGTAAGGAAGTTGGGGTTTAGTCATATTAATCGTATTTTACGAAAGAAGTGGGTATACTTTTCGTTTATACATCAAAAGTTTGAAATAATAAAAATTATGACTTTACTTTATTATAAAATTAATTCTCTAAATGATCAAAATAATCATATGTAGTCGCCATTATTACCCTAGGCCGTTTCTGCAGCTATTTTTCCTTCACCATTTTCCTTCAACTCTTGAAGGAAGTGAACTACTTGGGAAAGATCAACAAGATCTCTTTCACTATTTCTTGTATAGGGGCGTTATTCGCCCTCGTATGGAGGTTTCATCGTATATCTGAGGTGGTTTCACGCATACTGCTCTCCTTCATAAGGGAGAGCCTAGAACTTTTCTACTCCATAAACTCTCCAACCTTCTCACTAACTCTCCCTAATCTCTCTTTCTGAATCAAACTGTTGCATCTCTCTCTCTCTCTCTCTCTCTCTCTCTCTCTCTCTCTCTCTCTCTCTCTCCTCTCTTCTCTCTCTCTCTCTCTCTCTCTCTCTCTCTCTCTCTCTCTCTCTCTCTCTCCTCTCTCTCTCTCTTCTCCTCTCTCTCTTCTCTCTCTTCTCTCTCTCTCTCGTCTCTCTTCTTCTCTCCTTTAAATCTCACTATTCACAATGGACAACTGCTGATCAAAACTCTCTTGTCACATAACTCATCCATTGAGGAGAGTTCTTGTTACTCTCCTTTTCACTCAGTTTTATCACTTCTCGGTTCAGCTTTCTAACCTTAGACTTAACCGCTATGCCAGTTCTTACTTGTGCAGGAAACAGAAAATGGAGGAGTACTCCAGTTTCCAGATACTTTACCTGTAGTGTAATATATATAAATATATATATATATATATATATATATATATATATAATATATATATATATATATATATATATATATATATTATATAATATATATATATATATATTATATATATTATATTATATATATATAATATTATATATATATATATATATTATATATATTATATGTATATATATATATATAATATTAATATATAATTAATAATATATATATATATTATTATATATATATGTAGTATATATATATATATATATATATATATATATATATATATATTAGTTGGTATGCAATTACTTACCATCATTTTAATGTAAGTTAAAAGAGTATCTTGAGAAGTATCAGAAACATTATTAGTAACGCAATGCAATTATCTGCAAAGTGAACCTGAAGGAACGCCCTTTATACCCACTGCGTGACTCTGGCACCGGCAGTAGTGGCCAAGCACGTGTCAATCCATCTTTTATGAATGACGGGTGCCAAGGCCCCTCTCCCACATTACCCCCCCACTATTGGATTAGGCACCTCGGCGGTGTGTGGGATTACATCGACGTTTTCGAAAGGATTTTACAGTAATACAGCTTCAGGTTTTAAAATAGATATTCCAAGTCAGGTTATAATGTTATTAATAATAATAATAATAATAATAATAATAATAATAATAATAATAATAATAATAATAATAATAATAATAATAATAATAATAATAATATAATAATCATAATAATAAATAATAATAATTAATAATAAATAATAATAATTAAATAATATATAAATAATAAAATCTTAAATATATAAAATATATATTAAATTAATAATAATAATAATATAATATTATAATATAAATATAATAATGATTAATATATAATATATATAATTAATATATATAATATATAAATAATAAATAATAATGAAACAGAAGATAAGAAGAAGATAAGAAGAAGATAAGATAGACAGACGAAAGAAATGAAGACAGAGACGAAGAATGTAGATGGAGGATAAGATAGGAAGAAGTAATGACTTATGGTATCTTGAAGCAGTTAGAAGAGGTAGCAACGATATATAGTACGAGACAGTAAGCGGAGATACGGAATAGCTAAGAAGAAGAGAAAGACAATCGTACTGTAAGTCTCTCTAACTCATAGAAGAAGATACTCAAGTACGTATCAGAAGAAGTCACATATTACAAGAACTAACAGAACATAGCGATACTAGTACAAAGAACATTTTAACATATATAACTCAAGTAGTCTAGTCTGTTATTAAAATATTATTTTTTGTACTTATTATTATTATATGTTGGATATATATATTAGGTCCATCTGTTTACTTATATTAAAAACAAATAGTTTATTTAATGTTATTTTAATATAATATTACTAATTTATAAGTTTATGTATTGCACATAGTTTTTATAGCAATTTAAATTAATAATATTTTTTAACTTTAATAGTAACTTGTTTTCTACACTTAGAAAACAGATTATTGCTTCTACAAGCAGTACACATATAAGAATGAAACTCCTAGTAGTTAATAAGTCTTTCACTACTAGAAGTAGTTAGGTGAGGACCACAGATGATTTTTTACTCACTATGTGATTATTTTTAGGTACATTTTTACTACGCTCGCGCTCAGTCTTATGTTACAATTTACTCACTGGTCTAACAAGATGTATCGCACTCTATTTCTTAGATGAGAATTTTTGTTCATAATGCTTATTTATGAATCTTTTCATATGGATAGTTTGGCACTGTTTATTGGATTGTGTCAACTGTCCGCGAAAACAGAATCTGTATAGGAGTTTAATGTATTTTTTTTACTCCTTAGAAATAGCGTGAGCTTTAACTCTCTTGCTATACACCATATAGGGTATAATAATTTCTATTACTCATATACATTTTTAAAAACAACACCGATATCGTATAATAATAATAAAACCTATCTTGATTAATATTAGAATTTAGGTCACACTACTTAGTGATAGTTGTTTTTCTCACTATAAGATACAAATTATTCTGTTGTTGTTTATTAAGACGCCTCACAGCAAACTACATCAAAGTGACATATCTAAGTCTTCCTCGCTCACAAATATTTGCTGGTAAATTTTATTTTATGGAATATTTTAAAGTAATCTTATACGGTTGCTGGCTTATCTCACTCATTACAAATGTGGAGAAATATACGAATTGAGTGAAATAGGTATTTCTAATTTATTTCGAATAGCTATAATAGGTCCTTGTGTGTTGAGATACGGATATATAAACACTAGTGTTTTTAGTTAGTCGGTAAGGTTTGAAGATCACCTGTTCCACGAAAACCAGTTCTCCAACTATATGGTTTCTTTTTCACTACTCCTTTTTCTCTGATACGAATCCCGTATCCCGCTTGCTGATCTCTCCACTTCGCTTTAGTGATACGTCAATATCACCTTTCTTCCTCTTTTTACGAGAGATGCGGAGTACCCTGCAACCATCATCACCGGATATAGGTGGTCCCCCTGTACTACCGTGGTGCGCGTGCCCGACCGATACTCACCTTCCTCTTCTCTATATGCAATCACATAATATGGCGATTCACTTCATCAGGTATTTTAACATCCACTTATTACTTTATGAGAATCCAGACATCTCTTCCATTGTTCTAGTTTGATGCCCTTCACTCGAGTGAGAGTCACATGGAATCACGGGAGTACTAATTCTAAACTGTGTCGCGTGTGGCCGTAATAAGTAATAATATAATCTAGAGTATATAATAATTATAGGAAGTTGTAAAATAGACCTAAATTTCTCATTAAAGTGTATGTCTACTTATTTTTTCATATCTTTTCCATGATCTATCTTTGTTAGCTTTTTAACTATATATATATATATTCTAGCTGATCTACATATATATATATTTATCCATATGGAAGTAACATTTAATTCACTACTTCTCATTATACATCGTATAAAGATGTAATAAATTTATCTTTATGCTATATATATTTAGGTTTTGAAATACTTATTAGTAAAAGATAAGATAAGAAGCAAGATAAATAGTTATAAATAAATAAGAGAGAAGAAGAAGAGAGAGAGAAGAAAAAGAATAGATAGAAAGAAGAAGAGAAGAAGAAGATAGAAGAAAAAGTAAAAAGTAATAAATCACTTTTTGTGTACAACAGTGTAATAATAGAAAAAGAAATAAATAGTAATAATAAATATTACATTCCTATACCTGTAAAAGAAAGCAAGAAACAAACAAAAAGGAGCAACTCGGAAGAGTAATGATGAAGAAGAAGATGAAGAAGAAGAAGCAGAGTAATAAAGAAAAAAATGTAAAGTATATGTATATAATATCGGTAAAAAAGCAATATCATAGTCCACAAAGTAGAGTAAGATAAGAGTGCAAAGAAGGATTCCGTAACACAGATTAACTCACTAATTCTCGATTCTATCTCGCAGTCACTTTAAAGAGAATTCAATAAGTATATTTTTTTCAACGTCGCCCCCTCTAAAGGTTTTTCTTTATACATATATTTATTGTTCTAAAAATATATTATATAAATTAAGCCCAAAATTGAATTTTTGTGAGATGTCTGCGGTATTAAGGTAAAATTTGAATATCAAGGATGTAGAATATATTATATCTATGTCTGGGATTCTACAACATACATTCTAAAAACGAGTTCTTTTTTTAAATGAGAGATCATGTGTCAAGCAATTGTATATCTGGAGTATTAAGTAGAGAGATTAATCGTTGTAATCTACACAGATTGAGAATCAAACTCAGATTTCAGATGATTAATTTTTAAACTAATATTGCTACCATGCGGGATGACCCTGGATTTGATTTTTGTAACCATAAGTTTTCTGTTTGAATACTCAGGTGCGACACTTTACTCAAAAACAGCCGTGGCAATATTCGTGCGCGTGCTTTTCGTATATATATTATATATTAATCCTGACCTATATTATTATAGATCCATATTATTTATTATATTTATTAATAGATCTTTACTATAACTATTTTATTTGGACCTTTGAACCCTTTTTCAGTTAACAAAACCCTTTGGTAATTTCTTTCCAATGGTGATTACATATATTTTGAGCCCAAAATTTTTTACACACTTAGCCCTTATCCTTATAGTATTAGTGAGCGAAGTCGATTTTTGAGAATCACCGTAATTTTTATTGAGATAACCGTATAATTTTATTTGTATGAAAACCTATATTTTATTGAGAACCCTTAATTTTTTTGAGAACCTATATTATTTTTATGAAGAACTACTTTAATATTTATTTGTAGATATCATACTCTAAATATCTTTATTGAGACTACCTATTTTATTTGGCAAACCGCTCTTAATTATATTTTTTGTGAGCATACCTTAAATATCTTATTTCGGACAACTTAATTTATTTTTGGCAAACTATTACCTTTCGGAGAGAATTAGTGGTTGCAGCTATGATGGAGGCGAAGCATCCATCGTCGTATTTTACTATATATAATCCACTATATATACTAATTTTTACGTAAGCCCCCTATAATTTTTTCGATACCCGATATTAGGGTCATTTTTTTGACTACGTACACTGGATTATATTATATTTTAGATCACTTTCTTTAGGGGCTTAGCCCTATTTTTGATGTTTTTACCTTTTTTTTTTCTCCAAAACTTGCCAGATACCATGGGTCATTACTTATTGGCCCACTAGCTAATTTATTTATTTACCTCACTATATCTGTGGCCCGCCCGTAACATATTATCGTTCCTATAAACTTGTACGTCAATAATGTATAGGTAATCACTATATATATTACCCTATACTTGAACACTACTTATACTTAACGTGTCAGCTATATGATGTCACACTACACACATTGATAAAATATAGTTAAAACTAAAATTATATCAATGCAAACAGGGAGAAACTATGAACCTAAACATACACTTACACTACACATACGCGAATTCACGTGATACAACTATCAGAGAGCACACAGCTATTTAAACTATACTCATGAATCTATAAAATACCTCATAATAGGTAGAATATCGAAAACATTTCCCTACTGACAATCATGTACATTTACCCTCCATGAGACACCTCTTGTCACACTTCCTAACACTTATACCACGTCGCGACTGTGTTTTTTGCGCACACGCCATACAGCCTTACGCCCCTTCCCTGACAGATAAGATCGCCGGTCTCAAGCGCACTCTATAAGCCAGCGCTGTATATATTGCTCTTCTATAGTCCTCGTATGAAGGACTCGCGTTCATTAGTGTGACGCTATAACCACATTATGCACCTTTGTGTATGGAATAAAGAGCGTTATGAAGAGTTGCTTGGATATCTCAAGAGTATGGTCCGCTCGATTTTGAGAACCTTGCCAATCATGGATACCATCTATCAATATGGGTCTCGAAAGTTTTCAATTGACGTGATTGTATCACCGTCACAAATGCTATAAAGTATTGATTGAAGTAAATTTTGAATGTGCTTGTGATAACTAGAATGGTGATCCGGTTAACTAAATAGTCGTTATGTAAGTATGATTTTGTATCTCAATCACCTTGCAATGACATAATCGTTTACATAAGTGTTAATTATTCCTAATATATGAGTTTACAGATGATGTGCTCATGCTGAAGTATCCAAATAGAGTGACAGATTTGAGTAGCCATATTTACTGTATGCTCTCGCCAGTTTGCATGATGCTCCAATTGAGATGCTTACAGAAAAAGTAGAAGATGAAAGTACGTATAAAGCTTAGGTGCCAAGTGAGTGCTGATAATTTTATACAGTACGCTCGGAACAAAAGTATCATTTTTACTGACTGAATACTAGAACACGCGTTACGTACTACTACATATGTTATAGTCAAGACCTGTGTTTTTTCTAGCATTCTACCCTTAAGCCTCAAAAATAGATAGTAAAGTTACCTACATTATTTAGTGAGGAGGTGAGGCTCTTACCACCACACACCTAGCGGGATAAAATAAGTAGGATGATAAAGGATCGAAAAAGTTGTGATTGATTTGTGTAAACTAATAGCTATTTATTTTTTATCTAAGTATAATACTGAGCTTAATAATAGGAATAATGCTTCCTTAATACATTAAATGTAGTTATGTATTATTATATTTATCTAACTCACTTAAGCCTTATCACTATTACCTAATTCGAACATTATACATATTTAATCACATTTTCATCTTACACTCAACACCCTAACATCATACACACTAAGTGATTACATACTTAATACCACTACTAATATTATACTCATCATATATATAATATATAGACACTCGGAGAGAAGAGAGAGATATGATTTGATGAGAGCATGAAGAGAGCATGAGAAAGATATAGAGAGAGGAGAAGAGGACGAGTATCAGCCAATGAGATGCCCGGTTAAAGTTTCCGAACCCACTATGACGATCTTCTCAGACGCCAGTAGCACATAGCACAATCATCGCTCATCTTGATGCCCACATATCAGCATTGATGCCTCAAGCATTATGTCTCAGCATTGATGCCTCAACTTTGAAAGTTCATCTTTGATGACTCACTTTGATGACGTCATCTTTGATACCAATAATTGATCCTATTTTGAATAGTGATTTCCATTATACCTGTATCTTGATGAAATATACACCTTATTGAATAGCTCATCTCTTACCCAACATTCATTAAGAATAACAGTAAGTTTAATATTATTGATCCTTATACCTATAGTATTTCAATAAGCTGCCCACCATGAGCGCTAAGTCAAGCCCGCTCCCGCAATAGGTAATGGAGCCTGCTAACTCACGCAGGTTGACAACACCGTCAGAGCGCGAGTGAAAAATATTAATTAATAATACTATATATATATTATATATATAAGTCATATCATTATTTTTATACTACATTGTAACTGAAAAATTTTATTAAAACAATATCCTTATTAGCGTTAACATGCTTTACTATGGCACACGTGGAATAGGCAAGATATGAAAATATGACAACTAGATTGTTGTTCATATTGTAAACCTAGAGCACAACATAGGGGATTAGTATCGAGAATTTAAACCGGATTTTTGTTTTTATGAGTGATATATCATGCACTTGTTACTTTTCGTACTTTTCAGCTAGATATAAGCATGTCGATTTTGGACACTCTATTATATCATGTGTTTTATAAATCTCGTGATTGCTTTTCCATACTTCTTTTTAAATATCTCTGACTTTTTAACTTTACATGTTTTTAGACTTGTCTTATTCATTACTCTCTGCTTTTAACTGAGTTATTTTTTAATCCAGTCATGCTTAGTCTTTCTACTTGTTTTACTCTCTGCTTTACTGCTTTAACTCATTATTTATTACATTATGTTTTCTTTTTATTTTTTTTATTTTGTTTTAATACTTTTTATTATATTATTTCTATTTTTATTTTGTTTTAATACTTTTTTATTTTTAATTTGTATTGTAAGAATAAAACCACAAAGAGTTTCGGTTATATAAACATTTTTTTATTTTAATAAAATTGTACGAAATTTTATTAAACTATACTTTTACATTACCCTTAAAGCAGGTAAAGCAGTAAAACATAGAGGTGTTACTTACCTAACACCTTAGGGGATTAGTATGGCCTTTTGTTTTACTGCTTTACTGCTTTAAACTCATCTGCCTTTACTGCTTTAACTCATGTTTTACTGCTTTTAACTTTCTGCTTACTGCTTTAACTCATGTTTTACTGCTTAACTCTCTGCTTAACTGTTTTAACTCTCTGCTTTAACTCTTAACGTATAATTTATTAACATTATGTTTTCTTTTATATTTTTATTTTGTTTTAATCTTTTTTTTATTAATTTCTTTTTATTTTTTGTTTAATACTTTTTTTATTTTTTAATTTGTAATGTAAGAATAAAAACACCCGGAGTTTCGGTTATATAACATTTTATTTTAATAATTGTAATCGAAATTTTAATTTAAAAACATATTAACTTTACAACCCCTTAAGCAGTAAGCAGTAAAAAAAAGAGGTGTTATTACCTAACACTTAGGGGATTAGTATGCCTTGTTTTACTGCTTTAACTGCTTTAAACTTTCTGCTTTACTGCCTTTAACTCATGTTTTACTGCTTTAACTTTCTGCTTTACTGGCTTTAACTCATGTTTTACTGCTTTACATCATCTGCTTAACTGTTTTAACTCTCTGCTTTACTGTTTTAACTCTCTGCTTTACTGCTTTAACTAATGATATTTATTAACATTATGTTTTCTTTTATTTATTTTTTTATTATTTTTAATTTATTTTTTTATTATTATTTTTATTATTTTATTATTTTTTTATTATTTTTATTCATATTATTATTTTTACTTCATGCCTATTGTTATTTTATTTAGAACACACATACAACCACACACACACACACCATACACACACAACCACACACACAACTTACACTTATATACACGCATTCACTATGACACTTATACACACATTCACTAATGACACTTACATTTACCCATAGACACTTACGATTTACATACTTATACACTTGCGGTTCAACACACCCAGGAGTTACGGTAATGTTGTTAATTATAACATTAGGATTTGTAAATTAAAGAAGCACAAAAAGGAATTTTCAGCAAAATGAAGGACACGGGCAACAGCTAAGACTCATTTAACACTTATAACAACATTCTGAGCATAAGATATATATAACTTATACAACTGCAACATCTCATAGATAGCTTCACTAATTAATGTACACACAGTAAGTAACACTTCAACGTATAAGACAATCCTCCATCCTTCTTCAGATTTACTATCTACACTCACACAGATTTCTATACACACTAAACACTCACAGATCCTATAACACTTCCACAACCCTAAACAACTCTGATACTCTCACCTCATAACTACTTCGCCTCACACTTAGAACGATTTACACATTCCTACGACACCTAACGAACACTCATCTAATTCATTCACCATACACTTATTCTTCACCCCTTGGCTTAAGGTCTCTTTCACACCTGCCTTTACCTTCTTGATTTAATTACTTTTTTTTATATTTCCATAACACTTCATCTTAGGCAATGATAAATCCGTACACAACACTACACATCATTAACTATTCATATAATTTCAGGTAAAATCACAAATTCCGAAATATGGAAGAAATAAACGAACTAATATATAATAAACATTTTTATTTTCTATTGTTTTATATTTATGTAGTTGCAAGATAAATAATGACACATTGACATTGTTAATTTGATAACATAAATAGTCACACCAGCAACTAATACAACTATTCCCCTTAGCGAGTTTCATCTCACAATAAAAACCTCCACTTAGGAACATTGTCAATATATATATATATATATATATATTACCACCCCCCCTAAAATTAAAACTGAAATAAGATCTACATCACAGAGATAATATTTATAAGTCTAATTATTCCCATATAAAAAAGTAAATTTACACTTATCTAATATAAATTTTTTCTTGGAGGAGAGCGCACAAATTATTTACCCAATATTTAAATGTTAATAATTATATACTGTTATTAATATTTATAACTATCAAGTTTATAAATAAACTTTTATACTTATTATAAAATTTTATAATGACAATTTTATATATTAAAACAAATCATATTTATATACTATAGTACCTTTAAAGCAATATATAAATTTCAGTATAATATATTTTATCATAGTATTACATATAAGGCTCACACCCTAGCACCTACTTACTCCAGCAATCGCAGTTAGGGTTTGCGTTCCAATACAAATGTTAGATACTTTTGTACTTTTCAAGTTACTAGTTTTTAGAGAGCTTGATACTTGTTCACTTCAGTCTACTAGTTGCAGTTTCTAAACACCCACATGAATATGTACTTGAGTACTTGTATCTTATGTAACTTGAGCCTACTTGTACACTTAGAGTAATCTATGTGTTCTTGCGTTATTGCTAGCACATGATAACATGTATCTTCTTATTTATTGAGACATTTAATACTTGCCTAATATTTTTATTATTTTTTTCTTTTTAAGAACGGTATCTCGCTACGCTTACTGTTGTAATGAATTGTATCAAATCTTTTTCATCTATTTACTAAATGCGATTTCTATAAATACAATTTATCAATTAAATTGAATGAGTAAAATTTATAAGTCATTTATATATTATTAAATAATTATCCAGTTATTTATTTTATTATATATATATTTTATATTCTTTGTACATTAGTAACTAATCCTTATCACGATGAAAACACAACAATATTACTACGCACTCCTTTAACCGATTATAACGTTTAACATACTGACCTCTATATCTCTTCTGTAAATTAATGTGTTGAAATATAATCTACTTTAGGTCTTAAAATTTTAATAGGAATAATCCTTTTTTAGAGTACCGGGGCGATTTAAGCTAAATTCAGGTCAAAATATATTTCAAACTGGACCTTTGTTTCTGGTAAACATTGTGGTGCATTTCATATAACTACAGTAGGAATTGAACTTTTTTCCATAAGCGTTTGAGATATTTTATTTAATATATATAAGTACTTATATATTAGGGATATCACTACCTCATTTTTTGATAGAATGGCTAATTTAATCTACCATATCATCATCCATTCACAAAGGGTCACATTCCTTTCCCGTAAAGTACTGGGGCAAGGGTGCGTACAATATTAACTTGTTATTAATGTCATTTTAGTAAAAATGAGGAAAAGTGTTAGGTCAAATGAAACATGCTGGAACGGGAATAATGAATGACACAAGTCAAAAAGATCCAATGTGTCCCAAGACAAGCGTATAAACAGGCAAATGTTTCTTCTCTTATGATAGACTCCTGTAAAGGTAGGTAAGATGCCTTAGGGTCGAATACCTATCAGCCGCACAGAAATCACGAGTATGGATAGGAGACTTTGGCTCAACAGATTCCATTTTATCGCGTTATATCGAACAATTAACCTTCATCGTATTGTGCTCTTTTATCGTCATATGTTGATTGGTTTCATCTGTGTGCCCCACGCAGGTGTGGTGTCTTCTATCTAATCCCATTTATCAGCACCCCTCCCAAAACATCATTTTAACATTCACTCTACGTCAATTTTACGCTCTTTATTATATGAGCCACGTGCTATTTCAAGTTTCATCTGATTCTCGCTATGTGCAAGCGTGTTTTTTTATCTTAAATCTCACTCAAGATGTATTATTCACACTATTCTATCTACAGTAATATCCTTCTTTACATTGAGGAGAATTATCTATATAACTATTCACTCTTGTATATACCGATTACTCGTCTCATCTAATCTCACCCTAATGTATCCGAAGCTTACACAACACGGCTTCAGCATGAGCCCCACCCTCGAACAGCGACAAGCCAACCCGCACCAGCTCTCGCGAGTGCGCTCGCCTCTACCGAGCGATCCCCGGGAGCTGAGCTCACTGCAGCATTGCGCAATATTTCCGCTGTCTCCCAGTCGCAGCCGCGTGCAGGCACCAATCTAAACGTAATTTCATAATTTATTCTCTCATTTATCTCTTTTTTCAATACACTGACAGGCGCAACATAACTTCTTGTAACCTCACGTTCAGCGCGTAATTATCTCATCTTATAGTCAAATTCTTCTGCAACACTAAACACGCCCCTAAGATTGTCCATTTGAAACCACATTGGTACTTTAGACTTACTACATACACTCTCTCCAACATCCACGAGCACACACAAGACCCTACTACTACTATACATTAACACAGGTAACAACTTACCATTACGCAAGACCCAAGCGCACTCAAGAATTAGTCCTCTTTACCATCACAACACAACGGATTCACATACACTCGAGCACACCACGCCACTCACTTCCCTCGCAACTTTAAACACCTCTATACTCACTACACGTACACATAATTTTAATTAATAACATTTTATTTATTATAATTATTTAGTCTAGTTGTTAATTTACTTTCGACTCTACATCATATTTATGTATTACTTCTTATTCAGAACTACACAATAATATATTTCAACACATCACAGACTCAACATTGACTCACTACCACGAGCTACATACTCACACACACATCTAGCAAACTTCACACCGCGGACTGTAATCACTCATAACCATAACCCTACTCCTTATCTACGTTTACTTCAACCCATCCTTTAACACACCCTCCAAAATCTTGCTACCAATCCTCTCAAACTCTCTTCAGAACAAGTCACCTCACAAACCATATTAATATAGTCTTATATATATATAAAATTATTCATCAAAGCTCGACAATTTAAAAACATTAAACTTACACCATAATAGCTAGTAATTAATTTATTTAAAACATTATATATTTTTAATTTATTTTTTATATTATTATATATATATACTTATTAGTTATTAATTTATTAAATCTATCATGACTACTATTTGTTATATTAATTATTTAGAACACATATTGACCCAACTCTAACACCCTACTCAACTACTACTACCCATATATTATATATACATATTAATATATATATAATATATATATTGCGAGATGGTGATTCATTGGTTTTGGAAGTTGAATAACAAAACGTTTATGGAGGGTAAGTTCCGAGGACTGATTGCAGGAGGTCAATATTAGTACACACAACACACACGCACATTACAAACAACATCACACGCAAGGGTAAACGAGGAGTGAGCTACTATTAACAGCACTTGTTACACATGCTCAGACACATTAGAGTAGTGTTATGTATTCTCTCACCTTGCAAGATTTTGTATGCCTAACCGATCTTTTAGAATTGCGACTTCAAACTTTGTATTGTGGTTCGTGTTTAGAGTCCGCGTCTCGAGTGTAATGTAGCTGAGCTCGAAGAACTAACTAAGCGTGTGAGATAGTGCTTCAAGTGTTTGTTCGTAATGAGCAGTGTGCTCTTATAGATGTATCCTGGATCAATTCTGTACATTTGACAAGACTATATTGTGATTGTGCGGAATATTTGATATCGAGGGAGGAGCATATACAAATTTTAAATTTGGTAATTCTTAGACGGTTATTTTAGGGTACCTTGCAACATACGCGACGCGTTAGTAGTCTTCGAGGATTTAACTTAGTAGAGAGTGATTGATGGCATCCATGTGTTGTGATGAGTGCGTCATATTGCTGTTGGTGTGAGTAGCGTACTATATCTTGGATTGAATCTGGTGAAATCGATATACAAAAGTATGTATGACGATAGTAGATCAGTGCGTGAGCTTCTTGTAACCAAATATAAGAACTCTCACAGAGTCCAACAGTAAATTATTTTAATATTATAGGCTTACATCATTCAACGTGATTAGTATGGCGATCACATACACTAAGTTTATCCTTGGCATTTCTTATCACGACATACAGTATTCATGATCTCAAACACAGTGAGTGAAGGAGCTATTAAGCAGTATCAATTCATAAGAGCAGGTGGTATCAACTCAGAGATACCGAAGACTAGAATTGAATTAGTGGAATATGAGTAAGTAAGAGTTGGTAAGGTAATTCCCTTACTAGTTATATATGTAGGATATTTATGTTATTATTGTATGTCTAGCGAAATATCATGAAGAGAGTAGCTATTTGAGAGAATAGGACTAGTAGAGAGATTTTGTAGGTTGTGTAAAAGTAAAGGGTGATGAAAATGTTAAACAGTAGAAGAGTTATAGTATTATGTAGTTGTGAGTGAGGATAGACACCTCTATATGTGTAAGTTCATTAGTTAAGATGGGTGAGTCAACTGGAAATATAGTGTACTAGAAATTATTATAATAATTATTTTAGTAGATATATATGTTATTAGAGAATATGAAAAGGGAGTCAGGATATTAACAAATGCAGAGTATGTAAAGTTAATGAAAATTGTATATATGGCCTAAGGTGGTATCGTGATGAGTCAGTTAAATCGTTGGTGAGGATGTTTAAGGGACTAAGTGGATGAAGGTCTGCTAGGTGTCTTAACATTGAGTATTAATGTTAGTTTATTACTCTACTAGTTGATTTAATTAGATATATAGTATAGTATGAGAGGGTACATATTGGATCTGGTAGAATAAGAGGTAATAGATCTAAATTACAATGTGTTCAGATAGATGGACAATCCTAGTGGCGTGTTAGGTGTGAAATAAGAAATATGATAAAATATGATGGAATATGTAACGTAATTAGATTAATAGTTTGATATGGTGTGGATAGATTTGGGGGTAAATAGTAGAAGAATAAATGAAAGTAACGTTATAATAGTAATGAGTTGGTATCATTGTGGAAAGGATGGATGTAACATGAACGTAGTCCTAGGTATAAACGTATGATATATAATAGTTGATAAGTATATAGTATTATGGGAATCGACCTGAAATGGGAGATCTAGAAGAACTAAGTGGATATGAAGTACAAAGTGAGAATGACTCATATATATTGGTAAGAGAGAAATGTGAGTTTAGTAGCCTCACGATAGGTGAGTAAATCAAAGTGATGCTATATATAACAGAAGTTGAAATGTATAGGGTGAGTTTTAGTAAGGTGAGTAGAGGAATATAGGTATATATAGTATTATGTGCCACCTGTAGGCCATAGGAATGATCCATCAATCACATTTGAGATAGAGAGTAGTCATAGTTATGAGATAGGAGTCCATCTAGCGTAGTCCGCTGATAGCTCTAGGTTGAGATATTTTTCTGAACTGAGCTAGTACGATTATTCCACTAAATTTGGATTATAAAGGGGGCGTAGTAAGCGCTGTGAGCTTTCTTTACTATACTTGCATTCATAATTTATCTATATCACTATCTTATATCTTTATGTTTCTGGTTTAATATTAGTTATACGCATCCTATGTAGTACTACCATTCTTTAGGGATAATAATAATAAGATATGGTGGTTAGAATATTAGCTTTTAGAAGTATGAATTGGAGTGTGTGTGCGGATTTGAATTGTAAGTAGTTGATATGGGTGAACGATTGAAGTGTCTTGATGTGAATGTGTAGACGTATAGTGTGAATATAGGAGAAGATATAAGTGTATGATATGAGTGTATAAAGTGTAAGTGTAAGTGTGCTATGGTAAGTGTATATATATCTAGCTATAAGCTAGAATCTGAATATATATATAGGTGGTAATTCAAAGATGACGCCATCAAGATAGAGTCAATAAAGATGTAAACCACTAAAGCTGAGGTACAAAGAGCCTAAGTTTATTAAATGATTGAGCATCAAAGCCTGAGGCTAATCATAAAAGACCTGAGGTATCAAATATGATTGTTATAGCATCAAAACTGCAGAAACATCAAAGTTGAGGGCATCAATAGCGAGGCATTACAAACGAGACATATCTAAAGTTATGTATGGCATCAATAAGTCTGAGGCATCAAAAGTGATGGGTAACAAATATCGAGTGTGTGAGTGTAAGCGTAAGTGTATCTGTGTATGTGTATGTGTGTAGTGTATGTGTGTGTGTGCGTGTGTGTGTGTGTGGGTGTGTGTGTGTGTGTGTGTTGGTTGTGATGTGTGTGTGTGTGTGTGTGAGTGTGTCATGTTGATGATATACTATAATATATATAGTCAGTTCTTCGCACTACATAAATAACACTAAAGTATTAAATTATTAATAAAATAAAAAATTAATAAAATAGAATTTAGTTATTTAAGATATTTAAATTACGCTTATATATATGTGTAATGATGAGTGTGACGTGTAGTTAGTGTGTTGATGTGTGATGTGTGTGTTAATTGATTTCGTGTGTGTGTGGTGTTAGTGTGTGTGTGTGTTCGAGTGTGTGTGTGTTGATCTTATAAATAATAAATATAATTAAACAATAATGAGCATGAGTAAATAATAACATCTAAAGTATAATACTATAAAATAAAAAAAAATGTTTTAATAAATTATACGTTATATGTGTATATAGTAATGTACGAGTGTGGTGTAGTGTGTGTAGTTGGTGTAGTGTTATAGTAGTGCGTGTGTGTGTATGTGATTGGTATATCTTAAATAAAATTTAATCCGGCACTAGCGGAAATATAATTGTACGCTACTATTCTCACTTAGAGCTCATGAGTATGGACGTAGTTTTCATATACAGAGGAGACGGCTTGTGTAGCTAACGCGGAAATGATTTACGCGACTCGTTTACGTCGGTGAGCGTGAGCGGCGGAGCCTGGACACGAGAAGGACGTCGAGAGGGATATTGTTCACTTGTTACTTGGTACTTGGGAAAAATTCAGAGTACTTGTACTTGTACTTGAAAAAATGTACGTTGAAAACCGCAACCTCAACACACCAGCGAGGATTGAGCGGGGGTTTGTCTTAGCCTTAATGCGGAGTGATGGGTGACTTACATGCTGGCCCTGTTGGTTATAGCATTCTTATTAAACTAGTGATATATATATTATATATAAATATTAATTATTTATCTATTTATTAAATAATTTAATAATTAATATTCCTCATCAATGTAATATTTATTAAATTAATGATATACATCTTTAAGTAAAAAATATATAAATACACTTTAAATACAAATCAGATAACATGTGCACCGCTTATATCACAGCTATAAATGAACATATGAATTGATTTTATAAATTGAAGTTTTGGTCTAAAAGATAATAAAACACATACCTGCTATATATAAATATATAATAGATATATTAAATTACAAAAGTTATATAATTTATTATTAAAATATAAATAGATTAAAATAATATATATCTACTAGACAGTTCATATATAAAGAGATACAATTATTGATAGAGATAAGGATACCTACCGACAAATCACAAGTAAGTATATGATAAAACATTTCCTTTATTTTACTACTGCTTTAAAAAGGATATTTATATATATATATAACTGAATCCAGACATATGTTTATTCAAAGTATTTGATAATATATTTTATAAAATAATAATTAAACTATGCATTATCTTGTCTATATATACGGGAATTAAACCTATTTGTACCTGGTAATAAGTGATTTAATAATTAAGTAACCTCAATCCTATACAAATAAAAGGCTTTATCTCTAAATTTTATGAGCCTAAATTTTAAGTACTAACGGTATTTATTATTATCAATATATAGTTACCACACATTTATAATACACACAAGAAAAGGGTCAGTGTTTGACCATATACGTGTCTCTTTGACTTCTTCGCACTTAGGAGCCTTAAATAATTGACTCCCCGGGTTAAAGAAAGGTATCTAAATATAATTTCCTATAGAATTTTCTCATAGTACCTAAGTAGTTTATTTCAACATCACATTATTAGACTCAATGATGTGACAAAGAGAGTTTTCTATGCTCATTCGAGAGTTTTATACTCTATTTAGCCAGAGTGCGGGGTTGTTTGATATTGTTGTTTATACTTCGTTGTATTGATGATTGATCAATGTATCATAGACACACATACTATCACCAAGTAACAATCACAAACAACACTAACACAGACAACAACACACCACACCACTAGAAATTTATTTAAATAAAAGTTTCATTTAGATAAATATATTAATCTTTGGTCAACCTATATATAAAGTATATAAATGAATATACGAGAGTGAGAATAATATTATATAATAATTGTTATATAAGTGATATAATTTAGTTTAATTTTTTTAAATAAAACTTTACGAAATGATTTTAATAAAATTACATGTTATGTTTATGACAGAGCAAGAACTTTAATTTTATGGTTATTTTAATATATTTACTTATTACATGGCTTAATAGATAGATGTATAAATGCAGATAAGTGAATATTAAGAACAAATATCGATGGCATAGCTTTTATGTCTGAAGGATGCTAGGGAGCTGTAGACATTTAAACTGATATACTTGGATTTAGTGTGAGTCTCTATAGGTAGTAATTCTATGTAGTAAGAGTTTCTTTAATACATATAATATATCATAAAAATATGGAATCCAGAGATACATAAATTATTTAAAACATCTGATATCTATGGTGTACTCAAAATTTCTCGAGAGAAATTTATTATACACCAGAAAAATTATTATCTCTTAGTTTATAACGTGTTTTAATAAGATCTCTTAAATATTAAGTATATACTATAGTAGGTTAGTGAATTGGATATTTATAATATTGAATAGTTATATCAAGACACTTATGAGAATAAGAATAATTTTTTAGTTAAAACTATAAATAGTATGATAAATATAAATGTACGTGTTTATTTAAAACATATATACTAATAGTAAATATATAATATTATAAATTATATGAAAAACTGATATTTTATATTTAATGTGTTAAAACAGTTGAGTTGTGTCGTGGGTGTTCGTGTGTGTGATGTGGGTTATGGTGAGCTGTAAATCTATGTGGTTGCCGTAGGATATGAATCAGATAAATAGTCGAGTTGTGTATGTTTAGAATAAAAATCGAGATGAGATAAATGTAGACGATGCTAAGTAAAGCCTCTATAGTGAGCTTGATAAGTAAAATCATGTGTGTCCGCATGTGTATTAAGTGGTATAATTGTTAAGTGTCTTATGGAGTAAATTGTAATAGTGTTAGTGATAATTGTAGTTGTGATGTAATTGTTCTTGTAGTTAGTTAACTTGTAAGTGTGTATAAGTGTCTTAGGTGGTTATGTTTGCATGTGAGGTGAATCCGAATGAGAGTTAGTGATCGTAGAAAGATTTTAGAATACGTAGTCTGGAAAATATATGATGTAATATAGTGTGTTATGAGATGTGAGCATGTCTTAATTGTGGAGGATATGAGAAATAATAATGTCGAGGAAACGTGAATGTGGTGTATGAAGCTGTCATTAAGATGATGTGTAATAAAAGTGCTAAGATACCGTGTATAGTGTGATATAGTGTGCTCATGTTGTTGTGTCTCGCTCGCTGATATGTGATGTGTAGATATATTTAATAATAATAATATCTTATAAGAAACAGTTTGAAAGATAACATTAACACTATAGCTTTATGATTTATTCGGAGATATTAATAATAATAGTCACCCATAGACATAATATTTGAAAGAAAGAAGTATATTAACAAATATAATAATGAATAGCTTAACTGAGATAGAGTACAATACTATATCATAAATAATATAAAAGATAAACATAAATGTTAATAATTGATATACTATATTAAAAAACAATAAAGACTAGTTAGAAAATTATATTATCACTCTATATTACAGTGCAGAAGAGTTTAAAACATATGTATAGCAAGTAGATTAAAGCAGTAAAAGACAATGGTAGTTTGAGAATAACCAGTCAGTTAGAGGTCAGAATTGGTTATTATGAAGTCAAGTATAATAATAGTATGTTGATAACTAGCAGTGAAAGGATGAGAAAGGTATCACAATTAGACCGATTTAAGGGTAAAAGTGCTCACGTAGGACCATATAGTGCATAGCACATAAAAAGAGTACACGTTCTTAGTGGTTTCTCTCGCTCATGATACTGATCCATTCGTGAGTTGCAGTTATTTGTATAATGTTTCTATAAAATCTGTTTAACTGCGTGTTAAAAAGATTGTATAGGATATAATAAATAATAATAATAATAAATAATGTTTTTTAATAAAATAAAAAATATAATAATAATAATACACATATTTTATTAAAAAAATATGTTTATATGGCCGTAAACATAACATATAATAAATTTTTATTACTATTAACAATTATATAATAATCAAAATTAAAATATAAAATATTATAGAATAAGATATAAGAGACTATGAATAGATGATGTAAATAATAAGTATGAGATGAGTGGATGATGATAAAAGTATTAAAACAAAATAAAACAAATATGATAAAGAATGATGAAATGAATCATGTAATGTTAATAAATATAGAATGAAATATGAGTGATTAAAGCTCAATGTAAAGCAGATTAGGAGTTAAAACAGTATACAGGACATAGAATGATATAAATAGAGTCAGATATAAGCAGGGTAAGACTAGTAAAATGAATATTATAAGTAGAAAGAAACTATGAGAGTTATATAGATGATAGCGATTAAGAATGACATGAGAAAGATTTAATAATAGTCAGGATTAAAAAGCAGTAAAACAGAATAGAGATAGCATAGAAATCATAATAAATTGGCGCATACATAATGATCAATATAAATGAAATGAATGAATAGATAATAGATAATAAATAATTTCTCATTCATAATTATAGATTTCGGTTCTGCTTTACTAGGATATAATAATAATAATAATAATAATAATTAATAATAATATAATTATTTAATAAATGGATAATGAATATAAAGATATAATAATTGTATTTAAATAACATTGTGAAATAAAATAAAATTAATATAAAATAAAAAGAATGAGTTAATAATATAAACCGAATTCTCTATCATGTGATGTTTTGATTACTTCACAATTTACAAAGTTAACACAAAAAATAAAAAATATTAAATAGAATACACAAGAAATTAAAAATAGGAGAATAAGATTTTTGATTGAGATGGAAGAGTGAGTATGTTATAAGACACACTGAATATAAAAGTGATCTAATATATAGAAACATAGATCACTAGTGTACATAAACTTATTTTAAAAACATTATAGTCTATCAATTTTAAAGAAGTAAAGCTAGATGAGAGTATAAACACTAGTACAAATGAAAGAGTAGTAGAAAACATGTAAAATTTGAAGCTACACGTGTTAGAATAAAATACACTAAGATAAATACATTGAGTTTGTTAAAAAATAGCATCTTACACAGACAAGAATATGTGAGAGAGTTGTTAAAACTACTAGTTAAAGTATGTTGATAAGCTAGAATCAGTTTAAAATATTGTTTACTTTTTAGATGCATATATGAGCATATTTAGGTCGTTCATATCTACTCGCGATTACAGAGTGTCAACGTAACTACAACCAAAGTTTATTTTTGTCCTCTTACTTGCCTCTTTTAATACATGCTATACAAGGATGTCATCGACTTAACCAAGTTACATAAAGTTCGTTTTTGTAAATTAATTACTTATATAGAGAGATTCTGATAATTCATTTATAGTTGATTAAAATTAAATTTGAATGATCATTCAATAGTTTATATTATTATTATTATAATTATTTTATTTATTTCACTTCGAGTCTATTAGCTTGCTTAGGTGTCGATTCATATCACTATCTTTAGCGGATGTTGCATTGAGTTGGTGTACCGTATGCGATTCAGCTTAGTTAGGCGTGGGTAGAGGTGAGGCTAGTAGTTGAGCTTAGAGTCGTGTAGTCAGTACGTAAGTTCCAGTAGTAGTAGTTAATAAAGTATAAGTATGGGACAGCTTAAACTTGAAATACATTATGGAATAAGAATCATTATATATAATATAATAATAACGCTGTAATATCACTAATTAATCGTAAATAAGTGCCTGTGAAATTGAGAAATAATAATCAACTTATCATAAGGTAAGATATTTCATACAAAAGAATAGTAAATATAACAGTATCTAATTGATCATAGTCATAGTTTTAATCTAGCGCTATATCTGTGATCAAAGAGTTGTGCACGTTTATTAGAAGTATGATATCAGATACAGAAGATAGACGAAGACATTTCAAGAGATACGTCTAGTAGACATTAAATAGACCTTTGACATTATACGATATTTGCTGAGGTATTTAAATTTGTCTTGTCTATGCTTCAAATTGTCTTTTGCGTATATTATATTGAATGCTAATTCGCAAAGACCACGCTATCTATTGCATTCGAGGACGTCTCTAAATTAGGATATAAATTTGAGATTTGAATTTTATTTTAAAGAATGTCATTCTGTAGATATAATAGCAGAATATGTTTGTAGTGTAAGCGAGATAATTTGCTGATACTGTGGTTGTGATTTATTTGTGATTTGTAGTAGTTGTTAATGTTGTGTAATTTATTGTTTTTTATACTCTGTATAATGTGTGCTCATTCTATATGTGTAAGTGTGATAAAGTGACTATATATTAATAGTAGTTTCAACTGAGGATGAGGAAATCTGCACTCAGTAGAGTTAAACTAATTCTAGCAGATTAGTAAGTGAGCATCAACACAATTATATGATTCCCTGTCATTAACATTATAATAATCTAGGTGGATTAGAAATACACTATTTTAAAGGGTCTAACAATTCTATAGGCTTAAGGGGAAAGGTCTAGAAGGCTTGAAATAATAGTAGGCCACTTTTCAGTTTGGCCACTATGTGTGACACCTTCACACTTGTACGCACTTATGTGGTCAACGTATATATATATAGTATATATATATTTATTATAATATACACTTGGTATCCACTTCGCACAAATATGTCACTTAAACTCTATATATTGCCACTCACACACATTTATGACATACTCATATTGAGCACTTACCTTGGCACTTATATATATATATCACTGTATATACTGGCATTACAGTCACATCTAATACTCAAAGAATAATCATAGAACACTATCGAACATCACTAGATATCTTATTACGTAGTGGGGGTGAGATTGGGAACTACATCATAAAGCCCATCAAAGTATTAGCGTTAGGAGTCAATAATATTTGACCCATGGTTAATGTGGCATAATGAGTCTAAGGTGTAAATATCATTGGTCTGATATTGCGTGTGTGACTCGTAGTAGTGTCAGATGTCTAGCAAAAGATAGGTGGGTATAGGCTCTAAAAGGACAAAATATATTACACCCGTTTTGTGTGGAGCTCGCAAATTTTGACCCATGGTATCCTGTCAACCAGAGGAGTAGTATGTCCAATTCAAGATATTATTTTAGTCGAACACATCACAGTTTGATAAGAGTGGGCGTGTGTCCAAATATAGTATTCTTCACACGATGTCCCTCATGGTGTAAAGATCGCTTAAAGTATCAGATGTGAGAGTACGTAGATAATACAGTTCTAGTTTTTGATAATGTCTGATTTGTGATGGAGTGTGTGTGTGTGGTGTGTGTGTGTGTGTGATGTGAGATGTAGGTTGTTGTGTCGCCACGACTCTACATAGTATGAGGGTTCAAGTCTAGGAGTAGGAATTCAAGGATAGTCGACTAGCTTACGTCAACGAAAGATATGTGTATGGGCGGGCGACGTATCAAGTGGGCTCACACAAGAGAAGAGTAGAGTTGAGAGCAGTGGCCTCTATATTGAGCCGAGTAGATAATAGACGAGACATAGTGTTTACCGCGAGAGCTACTAGCGGCTCAAAAGAGCGAGAGGAAGAATGTTATCTAGAATTAGGGCAAGAGCTCACGGCGTTCATAAGGTATGGAGATCATAAAGATATGACACGAGAGAGTTAGGATGGTAGAGTAGAGTAGGGCAAAAATGACCGTCCACACTATTCAGAGTTAGGAAAATTAAGGAGTGAGCAGAGCAGTAAAAGTAGTAGGGGAGATCAGAGTGACAGACATGGTAGCGTATGTGAGCCACTCATCATGGTCAGCACTCCTATGCATGCAGATAGAAGGATGTGACGAAAACAATGATGAGGATTGCAATAGT
>JABUQX010087594.1:0-7500 GCA_015478945.1 Trachelipus rathkii
AACGAGAGAGATGCATCTCCTCGCATCTCAGCTTGTATGTTGATATCTTATTCTGAGTCTTTCGTATACAATGATGTGTAATTTTATATTATTCGTAACCGAAGGAGACCGATCTTGGTTGTATTCCATCCATAGGTTCAAATAATAGAACACTTATTTCATTTCTGTTAAGAATTCATCAGATTATTGCACCGCTGAGACTTGGATAAGAATGAGTGTTTGTACGCGATGTCGAGGCGTAGTGAAATAATCGACTGGGGAGCCAGTGAGAATTGGTTCTAATAGATATAATGCTACTTCTGGTCAGTGTGACATATTAGATAAACTTGATGTAGTATCTTGAGACTAAGATGGGGCAACTTTCTGGGTTACATTAATAGGGTTGTCAGCGAGTTCGAACGATCTGAAAATTATACATGCTTTGAATTAAATAAAAATGATTAACATCGCATCTTAACTATGTTGATATAGTCGAGACTTCAATACATATAGCTAATATTGGTGTTATATCTAGATATTAACTGAATACATGTGGTTTTACCGTATAATGATATGCAGGAGTGTATCTAATAACTATCAGATGGACGTTACTTATTCTTTGGAGTGAGAGAGTGAATGATGCTGATCAAGAATTGAGAAAATGGTTTAGTGTTGCAGAATGCATTTATATTTACATCCTTTTAAAGGGTGTTGAATCTCTGGAGAGATATATTGAACTTGCTCAAAATTATACAGAATGCCTGCTGTCCACGAAATAGATGAATCTAATATTGTATCGAATGAGCTGCCGTGATAAGTGTTTTTACTATATTTAATATAATGCTCTTTTCATTGAAATGAATATGTTTAAAAATGAAAACTGACTTACCATCATGTGATCTTTATTGATTAAGATGCTATTGAAGGATGTTTATTCGATCGGCTGTAGTGTGTTTAAGAATGTTATGTTCATAGTTTAACTCTACCGAGGGTGAAACTTTGGTATGTTAGCTGATCAAAAAACAAAATTACTATGCTAATGTTTAAAACATAAAGACATTAGCTAAAACATAAAATGTTTTCTAGTAAATTTGTTTGTTGACCCTGATTACACGCAAGATCAAATGTTAATGCTAATGTTTCGAAAACGACCAAAAAGAATCATAGGTATGCAAATGTTCGAAAAAGTGGGCGGAGTTTGAACAATTTCTCGACGTATTGTATCTGCTAAGTCTAGTGAAACAGGTAATACAAATACAATCCTGAAGCGACTTGCTCGTAAGACCAAGGATAACTTCGACCATGTATCTAGATAACTCTAGTGAAACGATGACATACATATATAAAGATAAGAGCGAATTGTATAAACATGAGAAAGTGTAAATTTTTTTGCTAGAAACAAAACGTTTTTAAAGAATAGAAATTAAAAATTAAAAGTTTTTTAAAATAAAAAACAACAAGTTTTAAAGAAATAAAAAGTTAAAAATCAAAAGTTTTTTTAAAAAAAAGTTATGTAAAAAAATGAAATTTAAAATAACTAAAGTTTTTTAAAACCAAAAGTTTTAAAGAAAAAATTAAAAATAAAAAGTTTTTAAAAACATAAAGGTTTTTACTTTGTATGAAATTAAATAATAAATAACAAACACATAGCTATACTGATTTGTTAATGACTATTTACCCTCATCTGATCCGTGCTGTGTCGTATTGTTATTGCTAGTTAGGTATTTTAACTGTTTTTGTTTAATAGAACTTTGTAATGTTTATTAGTTTACTTCGAGCGTAAGTGTTATGTTAGGTTTTTGTTGTATGTTATAGTTCATAGTTCAAGGTTATGATATGTTAGGTTTATTGATGTGAAAACTTTGTTACGGTTGCATACTTTCGCTGCTCAGTAATGATAATTAGTTGGCTTATGGTAAATTATTGTTAAAGGTTGTTTTGTTTCATGTAAATATACTGTTAGAGATGATGTTTGAAAAAAAAGTGTTTATAGGGTACGTTCAGTATGCTTGTTAGTTAAATTTACTGGGGTTGTTAAGTATGTGAACTTGTTAATTTTAAGGAATATTCATGGTATAAGGTATGTTAGGTTTTTTGTTGTACATTATATTCTTAGGTTAGAGTATGATATGTTAGCTTTATCTGATGTGAAAACTTTGTTACTACGTTTTACTATGAAGTATGATAAATAGGTTAGGTTATGATAAGATTTTTGTTAAATATTACTATGTTAGTACAAATAAGCAGATATGTTAGAGATACTGCTTTGAAAAAAGTGTGATTAAGTTACGTATTGTAGTGCAATGTTGTTACTTTCCTACTGTTAGAGTATGGTACTTGTTAATGTCGATGTTTATTCGTGTCTGGTATGTCTAGGTTTTTGTCGCTGTAGATTTTATTCTTAATAGCTTATGTTATGTTAGGTATTGATTTAAAAAAATTTTTCCTTTTTGTCTGGGCGTTAGCGTATCTTCGCTGGTCAGTATGAAATTAGGTTAGGTTTGATATTTTTTGTTAAATTTTACTTTGTTAATGTAGAAAAATAGTGATATTGTTTGGAAATGTGAGAGTAGCGTTACGTTTCTGTATGCTGCTTTAGTAAAACTTTCCTGTTTGTTAAGTATGGAACTTTGTTCATGTTAGCTGTTTATTCGTTGGCATAAGGGTATTAGGTCTGTCGTTGTACATTATATTCGTAGTTTAGTTGATATATTGTTTTGGCTTTATTGATGTGAAATTTTGTTACGTTGATATATTGCATTGATCAAGTTATGATTATTATATCAAGGTTGTGATACCTTTTTTGTTTAAATGTTACTATGTTAATGTAAAAATATCAGTGATATGTTAGAAAAGTGAAAGTAGGTGTAGGAGGAGTTTGAACAATTTCTCGCACTGTAACCTAATAACTTAATGAAAGCGAAAATGCAGATACGAACATGAAACGAATTGTTTCGTATGGGGTGGCTCGAAATACCAAATTACGAACAGAAAAGTGAATCGACTGTAAAACTGATGAAAAATATATACACAGACTAGAAAATGAATAGGGTATAGCGCCTAACATGGTAAATTATTTGAATATATGGTTCGTTCGTCGTCAATACTTGTTTACTTTACTTCTGATTGGTAAAAGAAAGAATGCTCATTAGCCGTTTTGAATCTGTTATACATACGATTTTTCATAATCAGTAAGACACTTTTTGCTGTGCTGGATGATGACATCTCATTCTGCTCCTAAGCTCGTTTAGAAATATCTTTACGAGACCTTCGTAATACAAAATCGATGTAGTATGTTAATATTTTTTCGTCAAAGCGATATGGAGAGCGATATTTACCTGTATTCATTCGGAGTTGCAAATAATAGAGCCTTTATTCATTTCGGTTGAAGAATTCATCAAGATTGTCGATACCTCGGAAGCTTGGGTGAATGAATTATGGATCATCTGATGGATCGCCTCCGGGTGAAATATCTATCAGAGGTGACCATGTGAGAGGTGATAATAGAATAGATGTTGCTTTCACTGCATCTCATAATGTTAAAAGTAATTGATGTACGCAACTATTGAAACCCAACGATTGCTATCAATTTCCGCGCGTAGTGATATAGGTTCACTGTTCAATTACTACAATATTAACAGCTTTGGTTAAAATGAAAAAAGAAATAACTCATCTTAAAGATGTCGAAATACTCGAAGACTTAATTCATATAGCTCACGGTGTAATCTACGAAATTATTTACAATGAAACATGTGGTTTACAGTATAATGCGATATACAGGAGTGCGTTTAACAACTATCAGCAGGACAACGTTTACTTCTCTCTGGAACGAGAGACGCGTACTAGTGATCCTGCGTATGCCGAAGATGGATTATGCAGTAAGGCGGTATTTATATTACATCGTCTCAGGGAGATTGAATCTGGAAGAAATATATGAACTTGCTCAATTTATACAGAAATCCTCTGTCCCTTGATTAGATGAGTTAATATGTTTAAAATAAAACGTATGTTTTATGTATTTATTTAATGTTCTTTTCATTGAAAATTATATGCTATGAGTAAATTAAACTTGTTTTACTTCGCCTCAATGTGAACTTATATGGTTAGAATGCTAATGATGGCTATTTAGATTCGTACTGCTGGTGTTTAGTATTATGTTCGTAGTTTACTTTACGGAGATAAAACTTTCGGTGTGTTATTCAGCTGTTATCCTAATACATTAATAGATCTAACTAGATCAAGGATGAGTTGGGGATGATAGGATAGGGTGGTTTGATTTACTGTTTTAGTGTATGTGAATAATGTAATTTTTACGTATCAACAAAAAAAAAGTATGTATGTGAAAAAAAAAGGTTTTTAAAGAAATAAAGTTAAAAAATTAAAAGTTTTTTTAAAAAAATCAAAGTTTAAAAAGAAATAAAGTTAAAAATTTTGTTAAAAATACAAGTTTTAAAGAAAAAAATTAAAAAATAATAAAAGTTTTTTAAAAACAAAAAGTTTTAAATAAAGAGTATTTTTAAATAACAAAAAGTTTTAAAGAAGAAATAAAAAATTTGAAAAATAATAAAGTAAATAAACAATCACAGATGCTACTGATTTGTTAAATGAATATTTTCCGCATCAGCTTCGTATCTGTTCGTTCTTTTGTTTGCAATGTTAGTTACTTTAGTGTTGGTTAAATATGGAACTTTGTATTGTTAGCAGTTATTCGAGCGTAGAGGATGTTAGGATTTGTATTGTAAATTATATTCGTAGTTTAATTGTGTGAATGTATATTTATATTCTTAGTTTCAGATGATGCTATGTTGCTTTATTGATGTGAAAACTTTTGTTACGTTAGCATAATATTCGTTGTCAGTATGGTTAATGTTAACAGTTTAGTCATGCTTAATGCATGTTTAGGTTTGTCGATGTACATTACATTCTTTAGTTCAAATGATGGCTAGTTTGCTTTATTGATTGTGAAACTTTAGATAGTCAGTATTATTATTCAATGATCAGATGACAATTGAACACAAGGTTAGGATAAATTTTTGTTAATGTTTTATTTAATATGTTAATGTAAAAATATCCTTGATATGTTAGAAAAAGTGCGAGTAGGGTGTGTTATGTTGTCGTTGATACATTATTCCTAGTTCAGATGATGCTATGTTTCTTTATTCATGTGAAAACTTTGTTACGTTAGCATATTTCATTGATCCAGTGATAATATCAGACAATGTTATGAAAAATTTGTTAATATTGACATGTAAGTGTAAAAATATAGGGCTGCGGAGTCGTAAAATAATTTTTCGACTCCACTCCGACTCCGACTCCTAAAATTCAAATTTGGATTTCGACTCCGACTCCGACTCCGACTCCACTTAAACAGAAAATTTCGACTATCCGACTCCGACTCGCTCCACTGAAATAAAAATTTCGACTCCGAACTCCGACTCCGACTCCAGCAGTCAAATTCAAAATTTCGCTCCGACTTCAGCTTAGTGTTACAAAGTTAAGACAAAACTTTTTTTGGTTTCAAATATTTTTTTTTCGTTCTTAATATTTCTAAATATACCACTTTCCAATGAATCTAATCTCCGAATGCTATACGGTAAAATACCGTAAGATTAAGTGTAGGCAGAATATCCGCATCCGTATAATTTTTCTCTAGCCCTGCATCTGCATTAATTCTGTTTGCGGATAGCGGATGGTAAGATTCATCTTAATGAATTAGAGACTAAATGTTTCTACTTCTGTAAAGCAAGATGTCAGACTCTTGTTAATATAGTGTAGTTGGAAACATGCTTGAGAGATGGGAGAAATAAATGGAAGCTTGTCTCCCTTTATGCTTCGAATAAGTGACAAAGTGAAAGGCTGAACAGGTGATGATGAATTACGATTTTAGGTAATTGGTAATTAACTCTTTTAAGACCGTTTGAAAGAGGTAACTAAGACCTAGTATCTGCAGAAAATTATTGTTTGCAGACGAGATTCCTCTTTAGTTCCAACGATAAAACTGTGCTAAATGGCTGCCTTTAAATAAGGGACTTTCAAAGGTGACGGAAACACTAATGCTGGAGATAGATAATAGATTTCAATTGCAAAACGGATTACGCAAGCTGCAAGTAGGTAACTTTTCTGGATCCTACATACAAAACCAAATTTCTTGAATCACGTGTTTCACAAAGGGTTAAAATTTATTTTGTATGCCTATGTGATGAAATGCTGCTAAAGCCGGAAATTTTCACCGGCCAATAAAAAGGAAAAGATTGAAAGAAACAGACACACATTTTACTATCTTGCTAGCTGAAGGCTTCTAGCAGCGATGAAGAATCTTGTTCAGAGAGGTGCGAAGATTTCCAAAGCGAAAAACTCTTGGAATGGATTAAGTCATTGGTTTGATGGAGTATAATTGTAAAAGTTTTTCACATCTTGCAGAACTCGGCAGGGAATAACTTTAGCTTGCCTTGCAATAAGTGTAGCTGGCGAGCATCTTTTCAGCGATGCAGATCTTATTTTACGAAGAAAAGAGAACAATTTCTCCCTTTAAAGGCCTCAGAAGCTTTAGTTTTTTTAACATAATTTGAGAATTATTTCAAGTATTATTCTACATATAATCTTTTTTTTTCAAATGGGTTGAGGCTGGGAAAGAGATTGAGTGGGGTGCAAAAGAGTTGGGTCGCATATCTCGCAATCTGGTAACACAGGTATGTATATTATTGATATATATATAATATATATTATATATATATATATATATTAAATATATAATATATATATATATATATATATATATATAATATTATTATGTATATATAAGTATATATATATGTAACAACTCCCAGGAGGGCTTTCGCCCTGTCAGTTGGTTCAACATCTTCTTTTGGCCCGAACTCTTACCTCAGACAGCATTTTAGAACCATTTTTTTCGCAATTGTTTCCGATGCCAGTCCTCTGGTTAATACTCTCAGGTAGGGTTTTCGCCTTTTCAGGTAGACTAGCATCTTCTTTCATTTAGGCTTCAAACTCGTTCAGCCGAGGTCTCCAGAGGTCTTGCTTCTCTAGCGCTTAAGATTCTAAGACTGGTCCAAGAGTAATACAACAAAGGAGAAGGCAGGTTGCTAGCGTTCTGTCCCGCCCTATACCATGCGAAAAAATGTTCAACTTTGTCCTGAACCAGGCTAAGAAACTTCCATAACTTCTTTATATATTTATATATATATATAATATATATATATATATATAATATATATTATTATTAAATATATATATATCTATATATATATATATATATATTATATATATATATATATATATATATATATATTTATATTATATATATATATATTATATAGTATATATATATATATATATATATATATATATATATATAATATATATATATATATATATATATAATAATATATATATTATATATAATATATATATATATATATATAATATATATTATATATTATATATCTATGAAGTATTTGGCTAGACTCTAAAAACTCATCCTCAATCCGGATAGTGATTTTT
>JABUQX010087594.1:20000-22500 GCA_015478945.1 Trachelipus rathkii
AGGTGAGGACAGTTCTCGGTGTGAAGTTAATGTTAGATGGTGAGCAGCTGGAAATTGTCTGATTAAAAATATTTAAGATAAATGTTGAGATGAAAAGGGAATTGGATTGATGCAGAGTGGGGTAGTAGGAAAAATTTGTGAATGGCCAGGAAGGTGGTGGGCGCAATTAAATCGTTGGTGGGATGTAAAAGTACTAAATGATTGAGGGCGCTTGGGTCTACATGAGGTAGTTGTTACTTGTGTTAATGTATAGTAGTGAAACTAATGGTCTGGATAAGAAGGTATTGATATTCTAAAGTACAATGTGTTCAGATGGACACTCTTAGGGGTGGATAAGTAATGAGAAGAATTGATAAAAATTGGGGATTGAGCGTATTAGAGAGTTGTGTGTGTGAAGAAGGGGTAAATGGAGAAGACATGAAAAGTACGTTGGTTGTGTTTGGTCATGTGGAAAGAAATGGAAGATGTCAGTTGGTTAAACGATGCAAGTGGTTAGTGTGGTGGAATCAACCGCTTGGAAGACCGAAGAAACATGTTGAAATTGAGTCAGTAAAGAATTGCCTTTAGGAGAGAAAATGTGAGTTTGGCAGAGGCAGAAGAAAGGTGCATAATAGGAGGTGAATGGCGGGGTTTTGTGAGGGGGGTAGTGGTTGTAGCTCGCGACATGATGAACCCATCATAAGCGAGATGCCGATAGTGAGGGTCCGTCACGGTTCCCGGAAGCCGGTAGGTGGATTTCTGACTTGGCCGACGGAATTCTCACAAAATGTTATAAAGGAGGCGGTAAGAGTGAAGATCAAGCAAAAGCCTTGCTACATGCCTTCTACAGCTATGTTTCTGTAGCTGCGAATGATCTTCAACTACCCCAATTTTGGGAAGAGAAGTGTGATGATGATGATGATGATGTGAAGAATGATGAGATAGATGATGATGATGATGAGATGATATTATATTATATATATATTATTATATATATATTATATATATATATATATATATATATATTATATATATATATATATATATATATATAATATATTATATTATATACATATATATATTATATAAATATATTATATATATATTATATATATATATATATATTATAATATATATATATAATAATAATAATATATATATATTATATATATATATAATATATATTATATATAATTATAATACCAAGTTTTCGTAAGTACTTTTAACTTGTACTTGTACTTGAATACATGTACTTGTACTTGTACTTTTAACTTGAACAATTCTAAAGTAGTTGTCTGAACAATTCTAGATACTTACTTGACTTGTACTGTTACAAATGTTGATTTGAACCAAGCCCTGATTATATATAATTATATATATATATATATATAATATATATATATATATATATATATATATATATATATAATATAATATTATATATGCGATTTATGATAGCAGACACAAATAGCAAAAGAGAGAGAGAGGAGAGGAGAGAGAGAGAGAAGAGAGAGGAGAGAGAGAGAGAGAGAGCGAGAGAGAGAGAGAGAGAGAGAGGAGAAGAAGAAGAGAGAGAGAGAGAGAGAGAGAGAGAGAATCCAATTAGGGAGTCACTTTATTTGAGAAGGGAAGGTAGGTTCGAATATGTCAATGGTAAACAATTCTCCTCGAATGAACAAGAGATTTAAGTCATTAATATTTCTATGAATTAAAAATAATTAAGTGGTCTTGGGTTTCTAATTATTTCATATTTTCTTTTCTTTTTCTTCTCTTTTTCACTGTCGAAAAAGTTATTTCAATAATTTAATTTCTTCTTTTTCCAACGTATGTTTAATGAGGAAAAAAGGAAAGCGCTTTTGTACAAATTTATTTTTATCATCCTACACCTAATTTTTATATATATATATATATATACTATATATATATTATATATATATATATATATATTATAATATTATATAATTAATATAATATAATATATATATATATATTATGTGTGTGTGTGGTGTGTGTGTGGTGTGGTGTGTGTGTGTTGTGGTGTGTGTATCCGACGGCAAAAAACTTCACCTGGCCTAGGATTCGAGCATTGACAAACTTCGCACGATAAACAATATACAGGAGAATCTACTACTGCTCGCAATCCTCCTTTTCGGAAAAGAGACATGTTGGATACAATTTTAAAGTTCTCTGCTTCGATTCTTTGTGGGAACCTCGTGGTTATTAAATCCATAAAGGGTACTTGAACCTTACAGGCATTTTTCTCCAATAGAGTCTTATCTCTGATCCCGCACTCTTTGAGCCGACTTAATCCGTTTGCTTATTCTTTCATATATTTTTCGGATAAAGTTGCAAGATTTTATTAATCTATTTTCCAACCAATTTACAACTTCTTATTGACTTAACCATTCATTCATTTGCATTTGATATCGGTTATTTATTTGTAATTATGTTCGATATTATATTTTTATTGTATTTTAGTGTATGGCTATTTCCAAGATATATAGTATATATAATAACTATA
>JABUQX010087594.1:27500-30000 GCA_015478945.1 Trachelipus rathkii
ATAGCGAGAGAACAGTCTCCATCGAACCATGGATTTTGTGGAGAAAAAGATTTAGTTAAAGATGAAAGGAACCTGCTCATCCCCTCGGTGATTGCGGCCCCTAACTTTTTAGCAGTGACTGAAGCGTCCTACCATTCAAAGCAAGATTCATTCCAAGAATAGTTAGCAAAGAAACGGCGCAATGCCACTCAATTAGCCCGATTAAAGTTCCAGAAAGTACGTTTGAGGCATGGTGGATCTGCTGAGGAAAAAGTATTATAATTAAGAGCTCCATCGAGCTATGGATTTTCTGGAGAAAAAGATTTAGTTGAAGATGAAATGAACCTGCTCATCCCCTCGGTGATTACGGCCCCTAACTTTTCAGCAGTGACTGAAACGTTCTACCAGTCAAAGCAAGATTCATTCCAAGAATAGATAGCAAAGAAACCGCGCAATGCCCCTCAATTAGCCCGATTAAAGTTCCAGAAAGTACTTTTGGGGCTTGGTGGAGCTGCTGGAGAAAAAGTATTATAATTAAGAGCTACGATATTGTGGTCAGAGTTAGGATAGGAGGGAAAATGGTGTATTTATATCGAAGGAGTAGTAGTGAAACATAAATCAAGCGTGTTCAATAATTGGTTATGTCGATGTGATGTATGTGTAGGCTCCTTAATGTTTTGTCCTCCTTCCCTCCTGCATCAGTTCGAAAGGAGCCCAACCACTCAGTGTGGTGTACGTTGAAATCCCCTAAATAGTTGACCTAACATTTGGATGGGAAGAGTAACAATCTTATGAGAAGTAATAAGATATTCAAAAAGAACTTGAAAATCTGTTCCATTAGGGAAGCAGTAGCAGAAACACAAGATAATGGTAGTAGTAGGGAGAAATATTTTAAGCCATGTAACATCAAATTTAGGAGATTCAAGACTCTCGAGACGTGTTACAGGAGTTTTAATGTTTATATAGGCATAAACTTCACCATTCAGTCGGAGATTATAAAAAAGTTATAGTTAGAGATATTAAGTTTATTTGAAAAAGAATCCCTTGCTAGTTGGGTCTCAGACAGAAATAAAAGGCTAGGTTGAGAGTTAGATAGGTGATATTCCATAGATTCATGATTAGCATTCAGGCCACGGAAGTTGGCAAAGTCAATAAGAGGAACCCCAGCCTGCACCCACCCTTACGTCTTCTCTATCAGTCATTCAAACGAACTTTACACAGACAGAAGCACCCACGATCGCTCTTTACAAACACCAAAAATCCCCAAAACCTACCCAAAAAACCAACTGGGTTGTGTTTTGCTCAAAACCCTGTTTTTTGGGGGAACCCTAAAAATCCCGTGTCCACACACAGTATACGAACACAAAAATCAAAAAACAAATGAATGTTATAGACCTGTGTTAAAACCTTACAAATAAAATTTATTATAATATGTGTATATAAAAATGGAAAACAGAGCCTAAATCATCATGTGCGTTAAATATGTAAAATATATAAAACCTTGGAAGTTAAAGACATACACACACAAAATTTCAAAGTTTACAAGCACAAAGAAAAATTAAAAACGGATACTAGTAATTTGCATTTAAACTTTAAAAAAGGTAAAAAAAAACTGTGTGTGACAGTGAATAGGTGCATTAGCGTATACATTAAAAATGTGAAAATCAAAAAGTTAAAAGGTAAGACACTAAAAACGTACCTTAAGATTTCGATCAGTTGAAAGATTACGTTATTTATGTTTCCATCTAAATCCTTTATAAATACAAGAAATATCAGAGAGTTGAAAGGAGGCTGAGAGGAGAAATAGCTCTGGAACGACTAGAGAGGAATTAGGTGGAAAGAATCAGCAAACAGTCTACCTAAAATTAAAGTAACAAGAAACTAAGGCGATATCAATGGTATTTAAATTAAAACTTGGGAGCAAAAAACCAAAATTTCAAAACTACTATTACTAAAAAAACTACAAAACGTTCACACTCCAAGAGTTTCAACTATATATATATATATATATATATATAATATATTTGGAAAGGATTATGTATATATATAATATATAACGATATATCATACTATATATATATATATATATATATACTATATATATGATTTAGGAAAAAGGATTTGTGTTCGAGGGTAGAATGTTTCCTTGGCAATTCAGGACAAATGAAGATTATCTTCATGGTATAGGGCGACTATGGCTAGCAACCGGTCGCTCTTTGCAGGCATTCACTGGTCCCAGCGTTGAATCTTATGCTTCTAAACAGAATCCTCTGGGAGGCTCGAGGTGAACGAGTTTTGAAGCCTAATGGAAGAAGATGCTAGTTTGCTGAAAGGGCGAAAACCCTACCTGAGAGTGTTTAACTTGAGGACTGGCGTCGAAATCATTGAGCTGAGAAATGGTTTCTGGGTGCTCTAGGGTTGAGGGATTTCGGGCCAGAAGAAGAGAAGATGCTGGACAATAATGAAAGCCAGCTTCCTGGGAGTTGTTATATATATATATATATATATATATATATATATA
>JABUQX010087595.1:0-7500 GCA_015478945.1 Trachelipus rathkii
TATATATATATCTACTTATATCTATACTATATTATATATAATATTTATATATATATTTATTATACTCTTATAATTAAATATCTTATATTATAGAATAGATATAATATAATATACTTATTTTCAGATTAATCGTCATCATCAAAATTTACTATAATCCATATATATAATACAATTATATATATATATATATATATATATCTCTAGTATATATTATTATAATATATAATATATATATATTATATAATATATTAATAATATATTATATGATGCATCCCCTACACTTGACGATATGCATAGTGAGGGTCGTCCATGGTCCTGTGACAGCTCTAGGGTGGATTTTGCTGACTGCGACGAGTTCTTACTAATATGTATAGAGGGGGCGGTAAGGCTGGGCTTTTCTTTTCGGACATGTGTCATATTCTTCTACTAATTCTCTTTTCCGATGCATGTCCGTACCCCCAGTCTTGGGGAAAAAATGGAAGAGATGTATTGCATGACAACTGATGAGAATGATATCATAGTATAATATATATAGTATTTTTCATTAGATTTTGGTGTTGCATTAAGGTTTAAGGGTGGGGGATAGAGGTAAGGTTAAGCAGACAGAGAAGTAGAAAGTAAATAGATAAGTGATTAAGTGGAAAAATTAGATGAACGTTGTGTGAGCGAGTTTAGGAGGGGTAATGGAGGATAGGTGAGGGACTGTGGTAGTAGGGACGTCAATATTTTAGGGATGTGGAGGAGGAGTGGAAGAGCATTTAAAGAGACAATTTGTCGAGAGCCCGAAGGATACTGCGTGATTATTAATAGGTGGGAGTATAGTAGAAGGAAAGGAAGTGTATATGGTGTATATGTAAGTGAGGTGAAAGATTTTGGTGAAAAAGAAAAAAGAGTCTATGATGACTGGGGGTATAGGAGAAGGGAAAGCATGGGAGGGAATATATGAGAGGTTAGAGTGAAAGCCAAAGAGGGCGTGGAGAAGGGCGAAGAAGAAATGCAAATAATGAATGGTGTAGAAAAGTGACCGAAAATTTTGAAACAGGGAGCAATATATTCTGGAAAGAAGTAAATATAAAAAGAAAGAAGAGGGAGAGGGTAGGGAGAGGGTTAAGGGTGAGGGATCGGGGCATGGATATGGAGGGTGGAAACGATGGATGTGAGGAAAGATGGGCGAATATTTAAGCAGGGATTATTGAATGAATTTGGGTGGTAAGAGATATGGAGGTCAAGATTGTTGTGGTTGGGTGGGTGAAGACAGGTGACGGAAGGAGTATGGAATATCAAATGGAAGAATATTATTTAGGGCGGCGATAACTAAAGGAAAAAAGGAAAGTCATCTATGAGTATGGTGATGTAGGCAATGTTACAGGATGGGAGGTTTCTCAGAGGGGGGAGGAATGGCCTGTTACAGGTTATATAATTTATTGTTGGAGGAAAGGAAGCGGTGTCCACAGGATTGGGAGAGATGGTTGTTTGGCTTCTCTGTATTAAGGGATAAGGGGTATAGGAATGGTAGTGCTGGTAATGTATAGAATGGTATTTTGTCTTTTGAGAGTGTTGGTATATTCTGGAAAGTGTTAATGGGAGAATACTATATTTGAGGAGGGTGAGAAGAGTTTTATACGGAAGAAGGAATGGGGGTGCATATACTAAGGTAATGTATTTACGGATGGGAAGGGAGGGTGTGGTGGATCAAGTGTTCACAATAGAATGATTGCTTGGGATTAAAGGTATCAATGGATTAGGGGAAGGTGTATGGTGTGTTTTTTATAGATCTGGAGAAAGCATATGAATAAGAATCGTGAAGAGGGGTGAATTTATGGATGGGTGCTGGAGGAACAGATGTAGGATGGAATTAGGTTAAAGGTAAGGGCAGTAATATTTATGTATATATTATAGGTAATGTGTAAGAGGGGAGACAAGGGTTGAGACAAGGAATGTGTGATGTACTATTGTGTGGATTCAATTTATTATGGAGAGTGTTGGACATGAGGATTTAAGGTTAGAGTAAGGGGGCAGTGTAATAGGGTGTGATTCGATGGGAGAGTGAACATGTATTTACTATTTGCGGGATGGATACTACCGTTGGTGGCGTAAGGATTCAGCAAGGGTTGTAGTATTGGTGACGGAGTTATTGAGATCGAGTGTGTGGACTAAGGGTTTAAAAAATCCAGTTAAGAGTAAACGTGTTTAGTGTTGAGGAGGAGGAAACAGATGGGGGGATGGGGTTAGAGATTAGTGTAGGAGGTTAGGTAGGGGAAGAAGTACTAGGTTTTTCAGATATTTAAGGATGGATTTGGTAGGAAGGAGGGATGAAGGAAGAGATATGATATAGAGTAGGAGAAGGAATGAGAGATTGAGTGGTTTGAGGAATATTTATGGAAAGGGGGATTCTTTCACATAAACTCAAGATAGTATGGTTTTGAAACATAAATTTGTGTTCCATGCGGTACTTATATGGGTGTGAATAACATGGGGGTTGAATGCTAGGGCCCCAAGAGGAAATTGGAAGTGTTTTGAGATGAAAGGGCTGAGAGCGGTTTGTGGGGTTAAGTAAAAGAGAGAGGATTAGAAATAGGGTAATAAAAAGAGAGATGTGATTTGCAGATGGTTTAGTGAGAAGCAGCGAAGTGGGAATGTTAGATGGTTTGAGACATCTGGAGAGTAATGGGGGAGCAGAGGGTGGTTAGGAGAGTTGGAGGCGGAAGGGATAGGAAGGAGAGGAAGTTATATTTAGTATTGTGTTATAGGAATGTTGGAGAGAGAGGGTAATGAGGTGGAAGAAGTAGTGGGTTTTAGCGAGAGATAGGATTGGAATGGAGGATGGTGGGTGGGCGAGATGAATGGAAATAGGGAAGCTGCATACGTACCACTACCGCGCTTATGCGGAATTATGTTGTCTTAAAAATCTATTAATTAAATAATAATTAATTTATTATATAGTATATATAATATATTATATATATATATAATATATATATATATAATATATTATTATTATATTATTTATATATATTTATATATATAATATTTCTTTTCATATAATAGGAAATGAAGGTGGCGGTATGGTGGGCGCCCTTTTCGATTTGCGCCATGGTTCTTGATACTTCATTTTCTGTTTCGTTGCATGCTACGTCATCCCAGGACCCAGTCCTTGGGGATTGTCGAGGGTGAATATATAAAATATATATTTATTATTATATAATATATATATATATATTAATAATATATATAATATATAAATATATAATATATAATAATATATATATATATATTAAATATATATATATATATATATATATATATTATTATTTAATATATATAATATAGAAAATATATTATATATATTATATATATATGTCATAGAATTAAGATTCTTATTAATTGTCAGAATGGTGATGAACGATTAGGCTAGTATGGGTTGATATTGTCAGCATTTCTCAATTGGTATAATTCTGCTTCTTCTCTACTGGGTCTGCTTTCTGTTTTTGTTTATTACTGTATCCTCTTATAGGAAGTGAGGTTTCGTAAGATATATTATTAAATTGATAAAATATCTATTCTTGTTTATGATAACTATAATTATATTAAAGATTAACTTTTTTATTGATTTTATGTAATCCATAATAGTTAACAAATTTCAAATATTATTGCATTTGTCATTGATAGTCAACTATGGCTGTAGTTGAAATTAAAGTTTAATATTGTATTATATTTTTATTACTGGTGAATATGAAATGAAGAATATTATCATGGGTGGGATTCGTGTTGAAATTGGATTGGATATTGGATATATATAGGGTGTATGTATGTGTTTGTAGGAGAGTAGTGATAGTACCTTAGATAAGGGTAAGGGTGATTAAGGGAATCTGTATATAATTATATGAATTAATTTTATTGAGTGTTAATAGGGAATATATAGCTGGTAAGTTTGGTTGAAAGTGTCATCCGAGCGAGGGCTAACATATGAAGAACGAGGTATTATGAATGGTAGAGATGTGGTAGATGCAAAATTTTACACTTTAAGCAATGAGAGAGAGGAGAGAAATTTTAGGGCAGAGGTATAATTATGGTGTAGTATGACATGAAAGAATCAGTATAGTATATGTATGTCGATGAGAAGCGGGTAGATATCAAATTAAAGTGGAGCGAGGGCAGGATATGTATTATCTATATGTATATGGATGTGTGATGAAAGAATTAGTAGGGGGGAGGTGTTAGACTTGATTGATGGAGCTATATGTTCGGTGAGGGTGCTTCTTCATTGTAATGCAGGATGATTGGTTTTATGTGGTGAATCTAAAGAAAGTTTAAGAGGATTGGTAGAGGGGTCTGGCAGGGTGTGTAAAGGAAGGGTTTTGAAATAAACTTGTAGGTAGACTAAGTGATGGTGTTGGGTAAAGAGAGTCTGCAAGTAAGTCAATTAGATATGTGTGTATATTCCGTGAGTTTAAAAAATTATTTAGGCTAATATGTTGGATGAAAAGGGAAACTGGTGATGAGCTATTGTATAGAGTATTGTGTTATTGTTATGGTGGTGTGCAATTAAATCTTTTGTGAATGGCAAATGGCTCTCTTTTGAGTGTTGTAAGGATTTCTCTGCATGGGGTATGTTGTTACAGTGTTATACGTATAGTAAAAATAATGGTTTGAGTAAGAGGTATAGTATTCTAAGGTTGCAGTCTGTTCATTGTAACTTAAGGCTCTTGTGTGTGAGAAGGATTGATTAAAATGAGGAGAGCCCCCCCGGTGGGGGGGTTTTTTTTATTTTCGGAAGTCTGTGTGTTTTGGGTATGAAAATATCGTGATTCAAGAACTAATGAGTGCAATTAAGTTTTTTAATGGCTTGGTTACATGCAATGTGTATTGGGTATGATGTGGTGCTGGGTATCGACCAGCTGGAAGATCTTCTGTTAATAGTAATATTCATATTAATAGGCTACTGATAGGGTGGAAAGTGACATTTGGTTCAAGAGAGAAGAAATGGTGCAATACATAAAAGTGAAGGGCTTAGTGGTTTGTGGGGGGAGCATGGTTTGTGGGCTGAAATTGACATTGACGAGGTTATCACAGGGGTGGTCTGTCGCGTGTGTTGACTCTTCGGTAATGTGCGTCTTAACGGACGCTGGCACTACGTCATGTTCTCACTTAAACTATTTTGTGGGTTTCTCAGTATATGTTGCGCTCTTTCCAACCCCAATTGGGTCTCATTGATATTGATGTATTAGGGTACTTGTTGCTAATCGCAAAACTGAAAGAAACTTGAATTAATTCTATTCTAGATTGTTGTGTAGTTATATTATTTTTTAATTAATCTTCACTAGGTATTTGTAATCTCTTTGTAGGTACTATTTTATATAATTATATATAATGTACTTTTGTATCTTAACGTGAACCCTCGGTCAATGTTAAATCTCATATTTCGTAATGTCTCGACTAATTGATCAAGCCTTTAACTTCCATAAGTTACAGATTAGATCTTCTCGTCACAGACATATACGGTGCCGCATCATCCTAATACATATTATTTTCATCGGGACGAACTGGCTCGATCCATCGCAAAAGCGTAAACATACTTTTTCGAATACTTTATGTCATGACGAGATCCCTTTCCTTCAGTGTGGAATAGTTTAAGAGAATTGTTGTCGCTCATAAGCCTATCACTCATTCTCCTTTATGGGCTGATATAAAAGATGCGGGCTCAGATTCAGCTTACTGTTTAGATGTCAAGGCATATACGCTTTGCTAGCCACCTCGAGCTCTTTCCTGCTGATACTGAGACTTTAAAAAACTTGTGAATTAATAACTGTACGTCTAACTTTCACCAGATAAAGGGGAAGACATCAGTGGCGTAGCGTAGTTTTCAGAAGAGAGTGCTGCTTGATGAAATAGACGTAATGGGTGGTTAGAAATCGAAACGCAACGGCAGCACACACCGACTTATTAAATTTAACCTTAAAGCGTAATGGCATGTCATCGATTAAAATCTCAAATATTTAATCTATCTTATTCTATTATATTCAAGGGTGGTATTATATGATCATCAAATTATTCATATTATTCATTTTGTTTTTGAGGTAAAATACGAGAAATGTTTCCTTTAAATTGAAAGGAAAAAAGCATAGCGAAAAATTTCATTCGGTAAGAAAATGCTGAAGTTAAGGTCTTCCTTGTCTTTTTGGCTTGTCAAATCGTTTGTGAGCTCATTTTTTTACACATTCACATATTTGTGATTCTCATATTTACTCTCTTCGCTTTGTTTTATCAGCCTATCGAATTGCTGGAGTAAAGTAGGTCTTTAAATTCGTGAATCTAAATTCATTTGTGTTTTCAAAGTGTTAACTATCCCGGATAATTAAGTAGTGATTTAAGCTGTTGATTTTTTTCGTATTTGTCGTATCTACATATAGTATCAGTCCCGTAGGTGAGAAAAGTTACCCTATAAAATCTACATGTTGATTGAAAAAAGTAACTTCAATCTAACTGTGGAAAGGAAACAATTTTCCAATGAACTAAACCACTTACCGTCACCTGTCTACTGAATTTATACAAAGTAAGTTGTTTTTGTTTCCTTTCATATTTATTTTGGGGTGCATTTCTCCATCTTCGTAATTTCAAGTTAAATTTAAATCTATCAGTTTAAAGAGCTAACTAAACTACCTATGCGTAAAAATGTGTATTTGACTTATTTTCAAAATTAACGAGGAGAGTACATAATTTTTATATTTTGGAAAATTGTACCTTACAAATTTTGCAATTGAATAAAATAATTTCTTTAAAATTTTGCAAATTTGGAAATTATAGTTTGACATTTGGAAATGTTTCGCATATATATTTTTTTTACCATTTTGAATATTTGACATTTGAATATTGCGAATAGATGTAGATTCAAACGGAGCTTCGTTCGTATGTACGTATAGCTGAAATGCGTGACGTCATACTGTGACGTGGGAGTTTGCGTAAGTGGCGTTATACTCTGAACGTCACACTGCGTAGTTACATGTATATAATATATATATACTATATTTTATATATCATATTATATATAATATATATATATAATATATATTTAATAATAGAAGTCTAACTCTGGTAATTGTAGACTAGACCTAGATTTATTTATCTATATATATATATATATATATATATATATTATATTATATAATATATTATACATAGTAATATATGGGAAAGATTTACATTCCAAAGGAGCTTCGTTCGTATGTAGATATACCTGAAGCGCGTGACGTCATAGTCCAACGTCAGACTCTTCATTGGGTCCACGTTTGACATGTGCGTCAGAAGTTGCGTACTTACGCGCTTTGTCGTCTATTATATATATATTAGTTATATATTATATTAATTATATATATATATATATATAGGTTATATTTATATATATAATATAATATTATATATATTATTTATATATTATATATATGATATACTTATATATTATATATATATATTATAATATAAATCAATGTCCAATTGGTTTGG
>JABUQX010087595.1:12500-17500 GCA_015478945.1 Trachelipus rathkii
TACAGAATGAATCAAGGTTACACGTCTTCTTAATTTTCTTTTATTGTGTCCCCTAGAAAAAACTGTCCGTGGTAAATATTTATAGAATTGTATCATGTCTTATACTGGGTAGAATTTAAAGGGGACATAATGGCATATGCGGAAGATCTGGCATGTTGGAGCGAGAGACGAGAGGGAGGCGATTTGAGAGGTGGTGGAGTTGTTTTCGGAGGAGTTGGAGAAGCAGGGGAACATGAAACCATACCAGAAGACGATAGAATTTATTAACAGTAACCGGAGGAATGAGGATGGGATGAAGATGATGGTTGAGAGAGGAGGAGGTTAGGCGGTAATACTGCATTATCTCGGAGGTGGTTTTTAACAGAGGGGATGGAGTGGAGAAGGATTCCGAAGATGGAAAATGTATGGATTTAGTTGATGATAAAGCGGTATACCCATGATGAAAGATAGAAATCGAGGATAGAGTTGAAAAGTGTGATTTTTAACAGCATAACTGAGCTTCTCCAGCACGCTGTAACGGAGCGGAAACATGGGACAACAACGAGAAAGAAAGGAGAGTAGAATATAAGCGGCGGAGATGAGGATATTAGAACTATGATTGGGAAGAGTAAGAGAGACAGAATAAGAAATGAAGTTATTAGAGAGATATAGGGTGTGAAGAGATGACACTGAAGAATGGATGGTGGGAGATTGAGTATGGTGGGGGACATCTGGAGGGTGGAGCAGGAGAGAATGCCGAAAAGAAGATGGGAATGACACCAGAGGGCAGAAGACTAAGGGGAAGACTGAAGAAGAACGATGTGGCGATGGTGGGGAATCTTGGAGAAGAATCAGCTACCAATATGAGAGAGCTGAAGAAAGAGGAATAGTGGCGGAAGGAGTCTGGGAAAGATGATTGCGCGGCTGACAAGATGAAAAATCCTTCCTGGGAGAGGAAAGAAAAGAAAGAGAAGAATATATATTGATATATATAATATATTATTATAATATATATATCTTATAATATATTAATATAATAATCATTATATATATAATTATATATAATATATATTATATAAATATATATTATATATATTATATATAATATATATATATAATATATATATATATATATATATATATAATATACGTATATATATATATTATATATTATATTAATATATATATATATATATATTTAATATTATATATATTATATATATAATATATATATATATTATAATATATATATATAATTATATATATATGGACAACAGCCACTTCATAACTAAGAAATCTATCACCAACTACCAAATATTTTTCCCTCATTTCTATTAATATATATATACTTTAATTTGCTTTGATTAACTATTATTTTTATTATTATAAAAATTATATATTAAAGAAGACTTAAGCATAAAAATTTTTATGATACTTTAAATATATTTTAGGGAAAGGGTCTATGGTTATGTATATATATTTATAATAATATTATATATAATATATAATAATATTATATATATATATATATATATATATAATATATATATTATATATATATATATAATTAATACTATATATATATACTATATATATATATATATTATATATATATTTAATATATATATATATATATATATATATAATATATATATATATATATATATATATATATATATATATTATAATATATATATCATAATAAAAGTATATTATATATATCATTATATTATATATTATATAATAATATATATATATAATATATATATATATATATATATATATATATTATATATATATTATATATACTATATATATATTAAACTACTACATTACTTAGTTACATTGAACTTACTTCAACATCAATCTATATTGAATGATATATGTTCTTAAATAGATAGCATCTTGCGGTTTTCTTCCTTCATTTTCCTCTTGGTCTGATTTATAAATGCGAAGAGCAGAAAAGCAGTTCACGCTAACTTGCGTTGGAGGTAGAAGCAGTAACAGCAATTTACGCTTCTTGTACATGTCTTGATACTCTTGAAGTTGCATTAAATTTTCAACTTCTTTAGTGCGCAGAAAGTGTTTATTTTACACAGTTATGGAAATATTGTGCACGAAGGATTAGGAAGGACTTTGACCTTTTTCTTGAGCCATTCGATGCTTTCGACTAAGCTCTTCATATCTAGAAGCTTTTCATACTAATCTGCTTAACTTTTGAGATGAACTTGAGAAGGTAGTAACGGAGATAGTTGTATTTTCATCACTTACAATATGTTTAGTATGTATCTTTTCTTCTTGAACTTCTTGCAATCCCTTTAATACAAATGGCCACATTGCCAAGTGCAGGATTTTTAGCTTTTTGTTGTTGTTCTTCCAGTTAAGCTTACTTACTGTCAGATTGGATCAATATACACATCAGCTAGTATAAAATGCAGTTGTCAATGAGAGAAATTCTCACTTCGTAACCATGGAGTCTTTTATTTCTTCAGCATCTTAAATGTAGATGGTATAAGGTTGAAGGTTAATTTTATAGAATCATATCAAATTGAAACATAAGTGCTGGTTAAAATCTTTGAAGTTTTGCAATTGCTTTGTGATGTGGAAGTCGGAAGTTCAATAACTTGCATGAAGTATTGAGTCATTCATAGAGTCACATTATAACTTTGTATTTTTAAAATTTTCCGACTAACAACTCTACTGAAGTTACGACTCGACTCACGACTCGCTTCCGACTCTTGAAAATTACCGATCCGACATCCGACTCCGACTCACCTCTTCAATATTACCGGACTTCGACTCGACTCCGACTCCACCTCTTCAAAATTACCGACTCCGACTCCCGGACTCCGACTCCGACTCCGATCCGCAACCCTGGTCTTAACATAATATTCTTTTATATTTTGATAATTTAATAAGTGATGAGTCTTTATTGGCTTTTTTTTGGCAATCTACAATTATAGCTAGAAGAAATTTTTTTATGCCTAGGGTGATATTTCATGTCAGTTTTAATAACAAGGTGAGAATTTAACTTTTATTGTAAGGTATGCAATGTTTTTCGGTGACACATAAAAAAATATTAGCTTCGTGATATTGGAAAGATGAAGATTTGAATATTTTTAAACTTTTTGAAGCGCGTCGCAAAATTTCAACTGGTTTGACGTCATATATATATATATATATATATATATATATATATATATAATATATATATATATCTATATAGTACATATTACTTATATATATATATAATATATATATATATATATTATTATAATATATATATATATAATATATAAATATAATATATATATTATATATATTATTAGTTATATATTATATTATTATATATATAATATATATATATATAGATATATAATTTTATATATATATAGGACAAAGTTTATTAACGCCACACGGAACGGGAGTCGGATCAAAAAATTTTTTTTCACAGGTAGCATCTATTGATACATAAATAGATGTTCTAGGGTCGAAATGAAATTTTTTTTTTTTTTTTTTTTTTTTTTTCTTTAACTTTTTTCTAAGGGCGAAATTATATATATTATTTGAAAAGGTATTACACGGCAAAGTAGGGGGCTCGGGCGACGGGGAACAAGCAGGGGGGGACGTTTTCCATACCCGAAGGGGAGGGGTGGAGGAACCCGCGGGAACCCCAATACAAAGAGCGGGGGGTTCGCAAGACCTCCGGAGGGGGGGAATAGTCCAACCCGTAGTTTTCCCCGGAAGGCCGAGGACGCCCGATTCTGCTATCGGTGCGGTTAATACCTTGGGTATCTTTAATTAATATTCTTATCTAAATTTTATTAACCGGATTCCAAAAATGTATTCCTTTCGCTGTAGCTATTGTAGTTTTTTGAGATATGATTGTTTTTTTTTTTTTTTTTTTTTTTTCATTTCGACCTTAAAACGTCTATTTATGTAACATAGAGGCTACCTGTGAGATTTTTTTTTTTCCGAGCTCCCGTTCCGTGTGGCGTTAAGTAACTTTATATATATAATATATATATTATATAATATATATATATTATATATATTTATTATATATATATTATTATATCATATATTATATATATATATTATAATAGTATATATATACTTTTATTAAGACGGAAATTTTTACATTTCATAAGGATTTGCAAGAATATAATATAATATAATAATAATAATATCAATAATAATAATAATAATTACTAATAATAATTAATAATAATAAATTAATCATAATATAAATAATATAATAAATAATAATATAATAATAAATACATATATCCTGCATATTAATAAGGATATAAGCTTATCAGACTTTAATAAATTTAGGCTTTGACTAGCAGATACTTTTGCCACTTGCCAAAAAATATTTCCAAAGCGTAAATAAGTTAATTAATATTAATAGTATCTTATTGTAAATAAAGGGATATACCATACTTATTTTATCACATTGTATATTTTTTTTAATTACAACGCTTTATTAGGCCCTAATTATAAATTTTCACTGGCCAAAAAGGAGCAAGTTCGTAACGAACGAAAGAAGCTAATGTTCTTAAACGGGCAAAAGTCACTATCTTTTTTTTTTCCTTCAGAGAACCCATAAGAAATGAGAATACATCATAAGAAAAACATGTTAAAAATTATTAAACGGGATAATAAACTTGTAAGAATAAACACATTTTGAGCTATTGATAGTAGGGTTAAGGAAATTTTGAAAAAAAAAAAGTTTATTTTATCGAAATCTGATCTAAATTACAATTTAAATCTGAAAAGACAAATATTTACTAACTGAAAATTACGGTAACGGTTAAAAGGATGTAGGGATAAAAATTTTTTAACTCGTCAACGTTAATTCAAAATGTAACTCGTTAATGGTCGTTACTCTCTTTTTGAAATTAACAAAAGCGTTAAAAGTTAACTGAAAAAATTACGAATTAGCGTTAATGCAAACCTTTATAATATATATCTATATATATATATATTATATATTTATACTATATATATATATATAT
>JABUQX010087595.1:25000-28620 GCA_015478945.1 Trachelipus rathkii
AATTAGTATTATAAGTTTTATGTATTATATATTATATAGTCTATATTATATAATATATATATTATTATTATATTATAGCTTCTTATAAAACAGTATTTATTTTCGTTATTTATAATGGTGGGGAATTTTTCAAATGCAAATGTTATATGTATTATAAAATTTTGCCATTTTTTTTTAATTGTTTTCTAAGCGTTCTGTTAGGTTTTTATGTTTTTGGTAATATGAATTTTGTAATTTTGTAAGGATGTTTGAATTTCCAAATTTTGTTGAGATGTGATTATTCTGCTGTAGCATTTGCTTGCAGACATTTTAAGTTTTGATTAACTTCATGATAATTGAAGGTTTGTAGAAGTGTCATAAAGGATATGTTGTGAAATTACCCATAAATTAGGAAAAAGTTTTATTTTAATGTAACAGAGTAAACATTGTGGTTCGAAGTATACTGTTTTCTTTCCAAAATGATTAATTTTTTTTTTTTTCTCAAATTAAATTTCCCACACTGATGCCCTTTTATTATGTATTTTCTTTGTACACTAACGGAAACAGTTGTCAGCAAAGGTTGTCCCAATTGAAATTAGTAAAAAGACTGTAATAGATTGGTTTAATTTTTGCAGACACGTATATATATAATATATGTTGTTAGGAAATTTTGGTTAGGAAATGTTAAGAAAAAAAAAAACAACTAAATCAATTGGAAATTTTTTTGGGGGGGGGGAAGACTTTCAGGAGCAACAGGGGGGAGCATAGTATAATATTATAGTGATTTGTTATTTTGTAAAGAAGGTGTTGGTAGTGGTCGGCAATGTAGGGGGCTCGAAGCCTGGACGGGGGGACCAGGGAGGTGGAGAGGGACGGTATTTCTCAAGACCCGTAGGATGGGGCGGAGGGAACGCATCCCGGCGAGCAAAGCCGGGGGAACCCAAATAACAAAGGCAGGGGGTGTGGAGACCTCCGGGAGGGGTGAAAGTAGTCCCAACCGTAGTTCCCCGGAAGGCGAGAGACCCCGACTACTGCCATCGGTGCGGTGATAAAACGAAAGCCCCTTGGGGTATTCTTTAGATTAAAAAAAAAAACAAAAATTTAGTAGAAAAGTCTATTTATTCTTATATCGGAATACAGTATAAAGTCTCTAAATAGCCATTTCAATACTCATATTTAATGAATAGATTATTAACAATTTTTTTTTTTTTTTTTTTTTTTTTTTTTTTTGTTTGTTTTTAACATTTTCCGCACTAAAATTGGTACGCGCAGCATTCCAGCTAATGTATCCTTTTCCCGGTAAAGCAGTGTTTGAAGATAACTGATTGGTGCTCTTCTAGAGGCATAAAAGTATATACTATATATATATATAGTAGATATTATACTATTATATATATATATATAGTATATATTATTGATATATATAATTATATTATATTATATATATTTATATCATATGATATATATATATATATACTACTATCATATCGATAGATATCGGTATAGATATATATTTTCAATATTAATCGGTCGAAATCGAAGGTCAAGAAGACGTAAGTTTAACTCATAGTATTTATATAGTTATAAGAGTATAGAATTTGACTGTAATCATGTATTTAGTATAATATATATACTAAACTAAAATACTAATATAATATATATAGATATATAATAGTATATATATATATATAGTATATTATATATATATATATATATTATAATTATATATATAAATATATATATATAGTAGAATCAACAGCAATAAGACGCTTAGTTTTATAGGTATACAGTTATATATAATATATATCTATATATATTTATATGATATTATATATATATAATATATATGTTATATATATATATACATATATATTATATTAGTATATTATAATATATATAATAATATATTATATATATTATATATAATATATATATATACTATATATATATAAATAATATAATATAAATTATAAATATAATTAGTATAACTTTAAATAGTCTAACAATTACCAAGAATGAGGAAGAGATCGGAAGGTAAAATTAATTCAAATAAAAAGATGAATAACACCCTATACGAATAAAAAAAACGAAAAAAATAAAAAAGTGTGAAGATAAGAATAATGATAAGTAAATGAAATAATAACACAACTCAAAACAGAATAAAATTAAAAAAACAAGTGATTTTGGTGATAATGAAATAATATATATTATTATTAATTTTTTAATATGGGTGAATAGTGGTAAATAATGAGGGACATGGTACGTGAAATATATATAGCGAATACATACTAATGAGTAAAACAAGTGAGGTGCGGGTGATAATGATAATAATATTACAGTGTTAATATTAGTTTAAGTGAAAATTTAAATTAAGGTGAATCGATGGTAAATTGATCCGTAATCGGATACTTGTGAAAATATTGTTTAGGCATAACAATATTAATATTAAGAATGATAATAAAGTGCAGAGATAGTGATAGTAGTGATAAGGATAGTAATGTAATGATAGAGATAGTATTAATAATAGTAGTGATATTTATTTTGTATATATAATGTGTCTATTTAGTGTTTTAGGTTATGTAAAAACGTAAATTTATGGTAGTATATGTATAGTGTGTGTATTATATATGATATATATATATTATATATAATATATATATATATATATTATATATATAATAGATATATATATATATATATATATATATATATATATAAGTATATATATATATATTTTTTAATATATATTTATTTATGTTATATGAAAAAGCGCCGCAGATATGGCTAGTGTTAAAGAGCACTCGCCCGAACAAAGCGAGGGTCCAGGTTCGCAACCAGAAAATGACTATAGGAATTTCTAATTGTTATTGTCTTCATAGGAACCCAAATAATTCTATCGGAAATATTTTTGTACATCGCTTTCCTATGCACTCCAGCATGGTTCATATTGTGTATGCCTCCATAGATCCTATAGATTTCATTCTATAGGGCCCTATTGATTTTATATCCATGTACCCAATGATTAAACCTGATGATCGTGCGCTGCGGATATATATATATATATTATAATATAATATATATATATATATATATTATAGTATTATATATGTATATATAAATATATTATATATATATTAGTATATATATATTTATATATAATAGTATCATATAATAAACTAAATTATGATAAATAATATATTATTATATATATTATATGATATATATATATATATATAATATATATATATATAAATACTATATGATATATATATGATATAGATATATTATAAATATATATATATAAATATGAATATATATAGTATATCATATATATATATATATATAGGTATATATTTAATTATATAGTATAATATATATATTATATGATATATATAATAATAATATATATATATAATATATAGTATAATATATATATTATATATGTATATAGTATAATTATATAATATAATATATTACAGATTAACCGACCATTCACGGGCTGGGCTTTTTTTCACAGGTAGGGGGCAGGGACATAAAATACATAAACCCACCAGCCTAACGCACAATCATCTTAGGTAGCGCAAGAAGTGGGTTTTAAAGAGAGGAAAAATTAAATAGCAGTTGGAAAAACGAAGATGGCT
>JABUQX010087596.1:5000-12500 GCA_015478945.1 Trachelipus rathkii
GTTCCGTGTGGGCGTTAAGTAACTTTGTCCGGTCGAGTCAATGCTGCAGTTTTCAGCAGGAGATTTGGCGTCAAATAGCAGACTTTCCCAACTGTCTCTCATTTTCCTCAGCTCCTCAATGAGACTCTTCACATTTGCAACTTCAACATCTAGTGTGCTGTTCCTCGCCTGTAGCACAGTGTTTACGTAGTTGATGCTGGTAAGAATTTTCAGCCATATTACTCCCAATATGACACATTCAAAACTGGCCATATACTTTAAAACTCCATCAATATCTGATCGGGTTTCTGGGGTCAAGTTTAAGTCAAGGACAGCCAAAAGAGCTCTCTGTATAGCAGGCATGTCCTTGACAAAGGCTTTCACGCTATCAATACGAGCTGACCATCTGGTGTCTGATAAACTATGCAGTGAATGGCCAGCACAATTTTTCAATAATTCCCACCTCTGTGGACTACCACTGAATATTGCATAAACCTTTTGCAGGATACCAAAGAAACTAATGACCTCTGGGCAACATTCACCAGCATGTACACCACAGAGGTTCAAACTGTGACAGGCACATGGTGAGAACAAGGCCAGAGGATTTTGTTGCAAGATAAGTGTTTGCACACCTTTGTAGGCACCACTCATATTGGCTCCATTGTCATAACCTTGACCGCGGCAGTACTGTAATGGAATTCCAAACTTTTCCAGAGTATCGAAGATCAGTCTTGTGATTGCCTCTCCCGTCTTTTGGTTGCAATCAACAAATGACAGGAATCTTTCTTTTATATCATATAATTATATATATATATATATATATATATATATATATATATATATAAATTATATATATTATGTTATATATATATATGTATTAGTATATTATATATATATATATTAATATAAATATATATATATATATATATATATAATATATTATATATAGTATATTATAGTTATATATATATAAGTTATATATATATATATATATATATATATATATAATACAGTATAAATATATAATATTAATATTAAGTGAAATATATATATATATATATATACATTTATAGATGTATATATAGTTATATATAGTGTTATTAATTTATATATTATATATATAGTATATAATATATATTATATATATATATAAATCATATATATATATATATATATATTATGACTAAATATACACTATAATATGTCATAATAATGTATCATAATAGGTAAAGAACAACGCATCACTCGAACGATGAAATTAACCCTCCCATGTTTTAATGGTGCGCCTTTCTCTTTTTGCGTTCATATTCTTCACACACTCATCCTCCAGGCAACATATTAACTAACCACATTTATCCCACATTATCATATACAACTGATTAAAGTACACACCCACTTCTAGATAACCCTTTACAGACCCATCCCTAGCTACTCATATCCGCTGATGTGCGGGGGAGAAAGAATTTCCCACATCGTATGTCCTGCGTGTCCGTAGAAGTCAACTAAGGGGCGGTGGTAGTTGTGGGTTTGGCTGCCTACTATACCAATCTATTTCTGTGCCAGGGAATGCTGTAATGCAGGCCTCGGAGAAGGTCGTGGTCGCCGTAAACGACCTTCTAACTTTCGGCGAATTATGTATGATCGTATGGGTACATGTAATGTTAGAGGAATAAATATGTTGAGAGAAGAGGAGAGAGGTGTATGGCGTGTATTTAGAAAGGCCAAATTTGATTTGCTCGCTGTGGCTGAAACAAAGATGAAAGGCAAAAGTGTGAAATTAAAGTGGTGTGATGTGAAATGTGTGCGTGCTGGTGGGGAAGAAGGAGAGAAGGAGAGAAGGAGTTGCAAATTGATGAGGTGACCTGTGGTATAAGCTATGGTAGACTTTGTGTGGGTGAGTCCTAGAATTCTAATGGTTAAATTTAAGTTGTAAAAGGTCAAGGTATTGTGTGGTTGTGACGCTATTGGTTCCATCGATGAGGGAAACGTTGAAATGAGAGTACGATTTTTTTGGGATAATCGGGATAGTCTGAATGATGCTCTGGATGGTGTGAGTAGGAGCAAGAGCTTCAGATTGATAGTTTGGGGGACCTGAATGGTTGGATGGTGATCAAAAAAAGGGATGGTTTAACAGGTGCCTTTGGGGTTGGAGGAGAAAATGAGAATGGTAAGGAAGGTGATGGATTTCTGTGAAGAGAGAGGTATGTTGTGTAAGTAATACTTTCTTTAATACACAAGAGTATCCTAATTAAGTACTCACTAGACTGTTGGTGGTAGTAGATGTAATGGTGATCGAAGTGAAAAGGTATGATTGATTATAGTGTTGGTGAAGAAGGAGATTGTTGAGAGGGTATTGTGTTGGATGTTAAGTCAGTTAGGGGTTTAGGAATGGGGATTATCGGATCATTATGTTGTTCTATCTAAAATTAAGTTAGTGGGGGCTTGGATGGAGGGGAAGGTGATACGAAAGGAAGTAGGTAAAATTTAAGAGTGCAAGAAGTATAAGTGACCAGACAATAGGATCAGTATTAAGAGAGCGGCGTCTGCTAGTAACACGGTTGAAATGTGTAATACAGTTGATACCTGAGCGAATCCTGGGGGCAAAATGAGGAGCAATTGTTAGTAAGTGCAAAGGATGTGATGTGGATGTGCTAAAGTAGGGAAGTCATAGATTGTTATACAGCGAATGGGTGGAATGAAGATGAGGTGATGGACATGAGTTCGGTTAAAGGTAAAAAAGAAGCGTGGTTGAATGTACTAAAAGCAATGATGATGAGATTCAAGTAAGAAAAGATGCTTGGATTGATAATAAGGAGGAAAAAAAGGGAATACTAAAGGTGTATACGGTAGGAAAAACAAGAGGAAATGAACATTTGAAGGAGGATGAATGAGGACTATACAATGGAATAGGAAGCTCTTCTTGGGAAGGAAGCGCGAAAAGGTTAAGAAGAGAATAAGGGGAATGCTGGCTTAGAATAATGAATAGGAAGATGGTGCTTTTGTAACTGATGAAAATGGATGTGAGGGGAGGTGTGGAAAGGAACACTCCGAAAATCTGCACAATATTAAACAGTAATGATGAGGTGTTATGAATGTGTTGGTGTTTTGTATGGTGCAAGAAGGAAGTAGGGATTATTTTTGGGGATGAGGGTTATTAGTAAGGAGGAGGTAATGGTAGGGTGAGAAAGTTGAAGAATGGTAAATCTGCAGGTATAGATGAAATTACTAGGGAAAATGATCCAGAGCGGAGGCGAGATGGTGATTGATATGATTGGAAGTTGTGTATAAAGCGTTTATGGAGGGTATATTCCCGAGGGATTGGAGGAGAGCGGTAAATAGTACCTTGCTTGTATATAGGTAAGGGAGAAAAGGGGAACTGTAGAAATTATTGGGGAATAAGTTTATTGAGTGTTGTAAGGGAAGGTATATGCTGGTTTTTGGTCGAAAAGAGTGCGTCGAGTGACGAGGGACTGATTGGTGAAGAACAGGTGCGTTTAGGGAAAGTGGTAGAGGATGTGTGGAATCAAATCTTTAACAATTGAATACAAATGATTGAGAAAATTAGGGAGAAGAAGAATAAATTGTATTTAGGTTTTATGGATTTTGCAACAGGCGTATGATAGAGTTAACAGGGAAGCGTTATGGCAGGTATTAGTGATATATGGTGTTGGTGGTAGGCTCCTGAATGGAATCAAAGTATGTATGATACGATAGTGAAGCTGTGTGTTAAAGAATAAATGGTTGTCAAATGGTGATTGGTTTTAGGATTAAATAGCGGAGTAAGACAGGGTTGTGTTAGTCTCCTTGGTTATTCAATTGGTATATGGATGGGGTTATGAAAGAATTTGGGGAGGTGGGATGGCAAGGAATGGTGTTGAGATGGTGGAGAATGGGAGTTGAGGTGGGAGGTGCCCTCCTATTATGATTGTGCGGATTGATTTGGTTCTGTGTGGGCGAATCTGAAGAAGAGTTTGAGAGGATTGATAGAGAGATTTGGCATGGGGTGGTGTGAAAGGAGGGGCTATTGAAAGAGTAAGTACGTGGATAAGAGTGAGGTGTATGGTTGTGAGTGAGGACCTCCTCAGTGTGAAGTTATGTTAGATGGTGAGCAGCTAGAACAAGTGTCTGAGTTTAAATATTTAGGGTATATGTTGGATGAGAAGGGAACGGACGATGCAGAGTGTAGTGGAAAGTTGTGAAATGGCAGGAAGGTGGCTGGTGCAATAATCGTTGGTGAAATGCCAAAGGGAAACTAAGTTCTTGAGTGTGGCTAGGGTCTTACAGAGGTATGTTTGTTACCTGTGTTATTTAATGGTAGTGGACTATGGTCGGAATAAGAAGTATAGATCTAAAGTTCAATGTGTTCAGATGGACAATCTTAGGGGTGTGCTAGGTGTGAGAAGAATTGATAAAGAGAGGAATGAACGTATTAAGAGAGTTGTGTGTGTTGTGAAGAAAGGGATAAATGAAGAATAAATGAAAGTATGTTGAGAATGTTTTGGTCATGTGGAAAAGGATGAATGATAGTTAGGTTTGGTTAAGGCGGAATGTAATAGTGGGTGGAGTGTGTTTGGGAACGCACCGGCTGGGAGACCGAAAGAGAAAGTGGATTGGTCGGTGAACGAATGTCTAAGGAGAGAAATGTGAGTTTGGACAGAGGCGAGAATAAAGGTGCATGATAGGAGAGAATGGCGGGTTTTGTATGGGGGCATGGTTGTGGCCCACCTGGACCAGGGGATGAACCCTTACATTGACGATTTACCATAGTGAGGGGTCCGTCGCGGTCCCATGATGCTCTAGGGTGGATTTCTGTCTGTGACGAGCTCTCACTAATTAATGGTACAGAGGGGGCGGTTAGGCTGGGGCTTTCTTTTCGACGTTAGTCATGTTCTCCTACTGCTTTTCTTTTCCGATTTATGTAACGCACCTTACGCCCAATCTTGGGGCAAAGAGGAAGTGAAGAAAGAAAGAAAGAATATATATATAATAATAATATATTATAGTATTTAGATATATATATATGATATATATATATATAGTAGTATATTTATATATATTATATATATTATTATATAATATATATATATATATAATATATATATATAGATATATATATTATATATATATATATATATATATATATATAAATATATATATTCAAAATATGGATTTATTTTTAATATATTATATAACTATATATTTATATATATATATATATATATATAAATAAATATATATATAGTATTATATATATATATAATATGAGAGAGAGAGAGAGAGAGAGAGAGAGAGAGAGAGAGAGAGAGAGAGAGAGAGAGAGAGAGAGAGTTTTAACATTTGAGGCAAAAATATTGAAAAAAAACCTGCCTACATTGTTAAAGTTGTATAATGTTTCGAAAATTTATGGCAATATGAAACTTAATATATTAGAAATAAGTTCTAGGATAATTAATTTTATAAATTCATCAAATAACAGCTAGGTATATATGAAGTTATAGCACCCTCAATTATAACTATTTGTAAAAGTTAAAAATTTGTATTTATATTCGTATTTATGCCAAGATTTGCGTAAGCAAAATTTTGACATAAGAACTAAGAGAATTATATATAAAGGCTTCCCCCTGCCTTATTGAGTATTCTCTTCTCTACTCTGATCTCTCACTCAGACTCACTTCTCACTTGCTTGCTCCTAAGAAGACCAGAAATTCGAATTAAAAGAAAAAGCAACTTACAAGAAAGTGAGGTAAAACTCCAGACTAAGCACCAGACTGCAGAATCTTTGATTTGCGTAAAATTCAAGAAAGAAGACGTTTTGAGCAAGTGAGGTAGAACACCGGGCAAAGTCCAAGACTGTTCCCTGAAGTTCTCGAAGATAAAAAGAGAATGTCAACGAAAGGGTAACTTTTGTTCCTTGTTTATTGAATAAATCATCGTTTGTTTTTGGATTATTAAAACATTATCCAACTTATTTAGTGGTCTTCAGACGGGAAATAGGCCTTAAAATATCACCACCAATTAAATTCTTTAAATTTCAAAATAATTTCACAAACAAACCAACTGACTGATTTACGCAGTCTTGAATCTCTTTACATAAAAACCCTCAATCTATCTCTAAACACAGACGGTAGCTCAATAAAAACTACGATATTTCAATCCATTGAACAATATAGTTACTTAATGGTAAGCTTGCATTGTTTTGCTATTTTCTTATTTATTTAATATTACATTGTAATTCCCATTCAATAAACTTTTGCATTTTAAATAATTTAATTAATTTATCTTTAGGCCTTAAAAATGAGGAAAATATTTTCTTGAAACAGTAGGAAAAAAATTCTGTAGTCAATAAATGTTTTATATGGCTCTTGTTTTTCTATTCCTGATATATATATATATATATATTATATATATATATACATATATATGTATGTATATGTCATATGCTATATAACATGTCTATATAATCTGATGTTGTCCACCTGGAAGGGAATGTAATAATACCTTGAGATTGAGGCAGGATTTATATATGTATATGTATGTGCTTATATATATATATATGCTCCATGTAACCAATAACCATGTATGCTTATGTAACTCCTTTCTTTCTCACTCATATTTAGAAAATGTATGTATGTATCTTTTTAAATTTATGTATAGGAACAATGTTATTTTTTAACCATATGTAACATGTAATATGTATGTCAATAATAATATCTTCTATGAAATAATAATGTATGTATGTGTATGTATGTGTGTAATATGTCTTTTTAATATGTATATATGTGTAATATGTGTATGTATCTCACTACTACTCTCCTCTCACTCTCACTCTTTCTCTCTCTCCTCACTGCTCTTTCTCACTATATATATATACTCCTCTCTTCACCCTGCTATATATATATATATATATATATATTCTTTCTCATATATTTATATAACTATTGGCATTGTCATAAAATATTTGATCAGTACCTTCTTATTAACTTGTTTCATATTTTACCAAATACTTAATTTTAAATCACATTCCAACTGAGTAATTTCTTAGACCTATCATTTTTTTTAAAATAGAGCTGTGTTTATAGATAAGTTTTTAAAGCGTTTTTCTTTTAATATAAAATCTACACTTACTCCATTATGCATTATTTCACTTAATTTTATGTATATAATGCTAAATACCACTTAAATAAAGTTATATAAAATTAATATTCAATATCAGAACAATCAGACACATCCGATACAAAAATTTCAAACAAACTGCCACAAGCCACACATTTCGTACATATTTACGGGAAGAGAACGAAAGGTTTCATATATTTTCGATTATAGGTAGGACAGACTAGCCGGCTCCCTTATAAGTTGATGTAAAAAATGACGTCATTCGTCCGCCCGGTGCAAAGAATTTTACTTCTAAGATCAGAGTAAGACGAGGAATTTCTAAATAACTTCAATTAAGATTATATAGCTAATATTTTTTTTGTTTGTTTTTTTTTTAATTTATTTTTAATTCAAAATTGCTTCTTTTTT
>JABUQX010087596.1:15000-18764 GCA_015478945.1 Trachelipus rathkii
AACGATCCATTATAACTTTAAAATTTTGGTATGTTCGTACTTATGTTAAGATTTGCGCGAGCAAAATGTATAGCATAAGTCGAAATGAAATAATATATATAAACCCGTCCTGTTGAGATACCTTACTCATCAGTCAGATTAAAAATTCATTGAGTCAGAAGAAATAGATCTTACTCAAGATACTCTCTCTCCCAAACTTAAAAACGCGGCTTTCGGCAAGAGAGGAGGAAAATTTCAAGGAAGGGCTGCGACTCTAATTTCGATCACAAATTTTTCGCAAAAAAGTCGAACCTTGAGGGTGGTAAACGCGCTTCCAGAGAATCTGTGACTAATTCATACGAAGAGGAAGTATCTTACAAAGAGGGACTTTGCTACTTCTTTAGGTGAATATCTTTTACCCATGTTGAATAAAGCGGCATCTCAAATGTAGTTTTTAAAAAACCGTAAATGTCCTCAACCCCATATGGGGTGCTTTATAAAATAAGAAAGCCACAAATTTAACTTAGAGATACACCTATATAATTTGGTGGGCGGAGAAGAACACCAAAACTTCAATCAGCGCCTTCTCATAACCAAAGAAACGAACAAATGAAGAAAAACTACGATAACACAAAATCCCGATCACTCGGAGAAAATGACTCAAACAAACAAACATTATCGACACTGGACTTCAATTTTCATCTCTAATTTTGGATTATAGTCTTCATCTTTTCTATCTCACAGTTCGATACATTGTCAGACATAGCAAACTTCTTTTACGGTATGGATTTCTTTCATCATTGTAAGTTTGGATTATGGGCAGAAGCTTATTTTTGAATTCCACTCTGCTGATTCCTTTTCGAATTCTAGATGGTTCTGTGACCGCTCCCTTTTATATATGAAGAAATTTTTCAAATAAAGGGACCTAAATTTCAAGGCAACTTAGCCTCTACATATGTAACTTCCTCTACGGTATGGATTTTCCTCATTTAGGTTTGGATTTTGGTCAGAAATTCATTTTTTGATTCCACTACGAACTTTCGAATTCTAAATAATTCTGTGACCGCTCCCTTTTTTGTATGAAGAAATTTTTTCAAATAAAGGACCTAAATTCAAGCAACTTCGTCTCTACATGTCAAGCAAATATTACCTTAACTACAACTTTGAAACTATTTTCCATTACGTCAAATGCCTTGGATACATTAGAAGCATATATACTAGACCTTTCCTTGGATCGGTTCCGATCAGTGTGGCCTATTTAACTTATGAATAATTCAATTGTTTCATATCAATATTTATGTGTATGAACATTTTGCGCGCGCAACTTTTAAATGTTTGTATATTTGCTTATATCTGACGGATATAATCAAATATGTGCTTGTTAAAGAACCTTCATTTTTCTGTATATATAACATTTTTGTATTTTTATTCAAAATATTTGTAAATATGTTTAGATCTTTGGATGTCAGTTATGCTCGTATTTGGATATTCTTTACATTTCATGTATACTAAAATGTTTGTGTATGTCTGTCTTCGGGACATAATTGAATATGCTTGCATTTGAAAGTACTTCAACATCTGTTGCCGGATTATTATTTTTACCTCATTGGAATGTTTTTTATATGTTTGTGCGCATTGTCAAATGCTCACAAATATGTATAGTTTGAATGAAGGTTAATTTTTCTATCTTGTATAATTATTATATACTTTCTCACTCCCGTGTTTAGCGCGGAAGTAATGTAGCATCCATTATAACTTTGTAAAATTTTTTAATTTATGTTTGTACTTATGCTAAAAGATTTGCGCGAACAAAGAATTTTAACATAAGTCGAAATAAACCGTCCTGTTAGCGAGATACTCATTGTCCAGATTTAAAATTCACATCAATAAAAAGAGTCAGGAGAAGCTCTCACTCAAGATACTCTCTCTCCAGAACTCACACTCAAACTTAAGAAACGCTTTCGACAAGAGAGGTAAATTTCAAGAAAGGGCTGCGACTCCGAATTTCCGCAAGTTTTCTCAAAAGAAGTCAGGCAAGGGTGGTAAACGCTCTGGAAAGTCCGTGACTTCTAATTCGCCAACGAAGAGAGAAGTATCTCAACAAAAGGGACTTTTGTTACTTCTTTACTTTCATTGAATATCTTTACTTATGTTGAATAAAGCATCATCTTAAATGGATTTTTTAAACCATCATCCCTCTTATTTAGGGTTAGCGCTCATAAAAAAGTACCAAACTGTAAAGTCCTACCCTATATATATATATATATATATATATATATATATATATATATATATATATATATATATATATATATATATATATATATACTTCTTCTTTCTTTCTATATACTTATATATATATATATATATATATATACTATATATATATATATATATATATATATATATATATATATATATATATATATATATATATATATATATATATACTATACTATATATATTCTGTGGATAGTGATTTTTACTATCTGCGAGATGCGGATGGTTAAATCTTTTTTATCCAGATGTGGAATAGTCAAATTTTAAGTTTTATACAATTTTAATATATATATATATATATATATATATATATATATATATATATACTATACTATATATATATATATATATATATATATATATATACCGTGTTACCAGAGTCAGGACTCTTGGACCTAACTCTTTTGCACCAACATCTTTACCAAGCCTCCACCCATTTGGAAAAGGGTTTTATGTAGTAATAGTAATAATTCTCAAATTATGCTTCAAAACAAAGCTTCCTGAGCCCCTTCGGGAGGTTCTTTTCGTCATAAAATGAGATCTGCAGCGCTTCAAAGACGCAAACTAGCTACAATTGTTGATGGACATCTAAGAATTCCCTGACGACTTCTGCAAGATTTGAAAAACTTACAATTATCACGCCACAAAACCGGTGGATCTTTATCTGATTCCAAGCTTCTTTTGATATTCTTCGACCATTGATAGAGTGTCTTTTGACACACTCTGAATAAAGACTTTCCATCGCTGCTAGAAGGCAATTCAGCAATGATATTGCTAACAGATGGTAATTGCGTATCTGTGATCTTTGCTTTTTTTTTATTGGCTGGTGTTGATATTTCTGCCCTTTAGCAGCATTTCTGGAAGTGGTAACCTCTGTAACAAACAGATTGGCTCAAGAAATTTGTTTTAGTATCTAGGATTTAGAAAAGTAGCACTACATGCGTCATCGTTTGCAGAGTTTGAAATCTATCAATTAAGTATCTCCAGCATGAGTGTTTCTGTCATCCTTTAAAGTCCTCTTACTTTATATATATATATATATATATATATATATATATATATATATATATATATATATAACTTATATATATATATATATATATCATATATATATATATATATATATATAACTCTTTATATATATACTATATATATATATATATTAATAATAAAACAAACCACAATAATTAAACAAATTCACATCACTTTTGAAAAATATGTTTTTTTAACTTTTTTTAACCTACTCCAATCTTAAGTTCTTTAAGTGTTTTATAAACTAATCACTTTAATGAAGAGCCATTCTCAGTTTTTAATTCCTCTAAGTGTTTTTTAATAAATCAATCTCTCTCGCTGATACAAAGGATAATGAAACACATCTAATCTTTTAATGAACTAAATCCATTACGCCAAGGGTCCTACATTTATTATTTAAACAATACACGTTCAAGTGGTTTAATAACTATAACTATATATATACGTATGTATATATGCTCTTAACTCCAGCA